>APFE030952197.1:0-69804 GCA_000404065.3 Pinus taeda | reverse complement strand
TTACGAGATAGACCGGAGAGAGCCTTCTCCTGCCCCGTAGGGCTAGCTACGAGGCTAAATGGTTTGATGTAGCCTTGAGGTTTACCTATCTCAGCCTAAGGTGAAATTTCAAGCGCTAACAGACTCCGTGAAAGGTGATTTCCATGGCGTGCCAAAATGTTACGCCTGCGTTTACAACCCCAAACGACATTTGTCTATACGCGAACGTACCCCACTTGGTACAGAAAGTAGTTTTGAGTCTGTCAGGTTCCGCTACCAAAACCTAGTTATATCCTGAGAAACCATCAAGAAGAGAGAACATTTGTGCCCCAGATATTGTTTGCAAAATATGGTCCATAGACAGCATGGGGTAGTTATCTTTGTCCGAGGTGTGGTTTACATTTTGAAATCGACACACAAGCGAATTTTCCTGGACTTCTTACGTATAGGAACAAGGTTGGAGACCCATGTGGAATGGTGAACTTTTTATATGATCCATGCATCCAACAACTTGGTAAGTTCTTTCTGTATGAGGGGTTCAAGCGAAAAATGTGCTTTCCTCAGCTTATTTTGTTATGGCTTGACTCCTTTGATTGGGATGATATGTTGGATGATCCACGTGTCATAAGTTTTCAAATCATCATATGTCCATGCGAACATATCTCGGTACTATTTGAACAAGTGGATAAAGGCTTGTCACTCTTGTTGTGTACAACATGTACCAAGATTGACAAACTTCGGATCTTGTTCTGTTCCCAATTTTATTAGTTCATGCCTCATGGTGGAATTGTGGGTCTTTCTATTCCTTGGCCCCTGAAAACATTCTTGCAAGTCATAAAGCTTTTCCAATGTTTCCACACCTTTTTGATAAGGCGGCCTTTCCTGTTACTAGCTTCAACTTGCAGAGAGCGCTTGTGTTCGTCATCATCTATCGCTACATCTTTGAAGACGTGAGTGTTGGCCATGAAATGCAGTATCTGTTGATCATCATTAAACACGCATAATTTAGTTATGTTGTTCGGGATAGATGGTTTGTACAAAATTTCAATAGTAAATCTATTCCCTAATCAGTGACATTCTCAAAGCTGCATTTACCAGTGCATTGGCAGCTACATTATGCGTACGTGGTACAACAATGATATTAAATGCTTGAAAGTTTGAGATTAGTCACCATACCTCTTGTTGGAAACTTTTAAGATGCAGTGATAAACAGTGAATGGTGTTACGTACCTGCCACACCACTATATCTGAATCACCTACCACTTTGAGTGCAACCACGTTGAGGTTGATGGCTTTCTGCAATCCTAACACGAGTGCTTCATACTCAGCAACATTGTTTGTGCACTCGAATTCGAAGCGACTTGAAACCAAATGCTTCCTATTGTAAGGGTCAATCAAGACACACCTAGCTCCTGAGTCATACTGTGTCTTTGATATCTCAAAGTACATGGTCCACAACTCGTCTGTACACGGACCACTTGATATGCTAGTACCACTACTACTAGTGTTGTTGCTACTACTATTACTATTGATACAATGTGTTGTACATGTTTCATTACCATCAGTTGAGCAAGGAAGGAGTCCCAATTGTGCATCTGGTGGGGTTGGAGCTAGCCGTGTAGGATAACACCCCAATATTGTTTCAAGAAGGAAGTTGCCAAACATGATTTCTGCAAAGGCCAACGGTTCATTCTCGCCATTGAGGGGAGTGACATTATGTTTCATGTACCTCTTGGACACTACCCAGATTTGGTTGCATTTTCCCTTATACGGAAGCCACATGCGAGACCAGTATGTAGCAAAACATCCATCTAGCTTGTTGCACTAGTCTCTGCAAAGTAATAACCCATATGCTTCTGGTATGTCCACAACGACTATGTCGATGCATTGGTGGACTCGACTGTCATGAGATAGTTGGATGATCATGTTTCATAGTTCGCCAATGGTTGGTACCAATGTTTGATCAAGTTGGATGATTCACGCAGATGTCTTGCTCCATTTTGCATTGATCTCATTAGCAATGGAGAGTGGCATGACATTGGCTGTCGCGCCAGAATCAACCAAGAAATTGTGAACATTGTAGTTAAAAACTTCAAATGAAAGTAGGAATGGAAGGCAACCTGAGTTTGTTTCTTCCATCAGGAGTGTATTGAGCACAGTAGAAAGTGATTTGGGAGGTGTGCTTGCTCCCTTGCTAGTAGAGGTTATGTTGTCTATTGTTGTCTGTCCCAACGCACGCAGAAGGATATCTCGCTGACTCTAGATCTTAGCCAACTCAAAAAAACTAATGTTTGCTTGAGTTTTCTTCATTTCATCAACAATATTGTAGTCCAGAGGTGGTAGACTTACCGAGGTGTCCAGGGTGGAATGGATGTTCGTATTGTCCGACGGAGTGTTTTGCAGCTTGCTGCTCATGGATGCGCCTTTGTCCGCTACTGTCTTCCTGGACTTGCTTTGTGTTTTCTGCTTTGGGGCGGTTGGTGGATCGGCCTTCCTTATCAGCAGTCTGATCTTCTCTTGCATTTCCCCAAGTGCAAGGGGAGCCCCTTTACTCCTAAGATTGTAATGATTTGTTTTCCTTAGGGGATTCTTCTTGGTATTCATCTTTGGCATTTTTCGCAAGCACTGATATGCATTCACCACATGCCCAGAGCTTGATGGCTCATTAGGTGCAACCTCTTCGTCATCGTCAGTGTTTTTTGTTTGGGGTGGCTGGTGGATCGGCCTTCCTTATCAGCAGTCTGATCTTCTCTTGCATTTCCCCAAGTGCAGGGGGAGCCCCTTTACTCCTAATATTGTAATGATTTTTTTGCCTTAGGGGATTCTCCTCGGTATTCATCTTTGGCATTGTTTGTAAGCACTGATATGTGTTCACCACATGCCCAGAGCTTGATGGCTCATTAGGCACAACCTCTTCATCATCGTCAGTGTTTTTCAGCTGCTCCTGCATATTTCTTTCTGCCTCGAGTGTATGATTGTAAAAAGAGCTTGTGACTCGCTTCCAGTCCAAACAAGAGCTCTCATAGTGATGTTCTTCGTGGAAATAGGAGAACTTAGGATTTGCACACTGTTCGAGTTGGAACATAGGCTTCTACGCAGTTTTGGAAGCGAAACGGTTGTTGCTTGATGAGCTACTTTCCTGTCTCTGCCTGGGTGGATGACTTCTTGTAAATGTGTATGTTTTTTTGTTGTTTGAGTTCGGACACTTCAGTGGTCAATCTCTTGACAAGGCAAGTGAGAGTCTCAATATTGGTTGCTTCCTTGTCTCTACCCTTGCTTGCCATCGCTTGGGAATTCCTGCTTGCATCCTTGGAGTCCGTTGTTGATTCATCATCCTTGATGACTCCAATTGAGTGCAGGTCTTTCTCAACAATAGTAGCCTCTTCACAGTTTCCTAGAAGTGTTGGTTTCGCAGCTCGCTTGACGAACTGCACAATGTTGGTTGGCAGTGCAGACATATAGTAGTCAACAGTGATGGAGTCATGAAGTTTAGTGTCTACTACAAACTTGTTCAATATACGTGTAAACCTTTAATTAAAGTCTTTTACTTTTTTCTTTTCCCTCCATCTTGAGGCTTCCCAACTCTTTGAGTAGCATGGCTGGGATCTTGTCATCAACAAACTTCTCAAGGAATATGCGTTTGAATGAACCCCAGTTTTGTATAGAGTTTGGTGGAAGGTTGTGATACCAAGTAGCCACGTGACCATCCAAGGCACATGGGAACAATCTACATGCTATGTCATCATATCGTACCTCAAGGGTTTGCAGTTATAGGTAGAAGCTGTCCAAGTGGTCTTTTGCCTTCACTGTGTTGTCAGGGTTGAACTTGATGTTCATTCTCTCTGCTCACTTCAGCATCTTGTGCAGAACAACTAGGAGAGCTAATGGTCCCTTAGTCATCCATTCAAGATTTGGGTCAGCCATCTCTTCTTCTTCTTCATCCTCCTCCTCTCTTTCAGAGTCTAATGGTTCCGGCTCCAAGTCCGTTGGTTCGTCTCTGCCTCCGCCTTCTTCACTGCCTTCCCCTCTGCCTCCTATACCGAAGTTTGATCCCAAGATCACAAGAGTGTCTTGTTCGCCTTGCTGAAAGACCAAAGGTTCCTCTCCATCTTCAATAGCTTCTGTCAGACCTTCAAGTGTGGCAAGGACTACTTCTTCCACCGATGATACCACCACTCCTGTGGGAGTGGCTTTGGGCTTCCTACATGCGAGTGGAAGATTGTGTATGCTTGGCATCAGTCTGACTTCTTTCGCGAACCGGTGAGTGATGGGATGGACGGAGCAAAGTTGATGATATGGAATCTCGTGTTCAATCCTAGGAGGTGAGGAGTAACCAACTGCAGAGTCACATGTAGGTGAGAGGGAGTGTGAGTTATTGCCTTGACCAGATGGTTGATGAATGAGTTTAAGGGGATATTCAACCATATAGAACTGGTTTCCCTCCTTCTAGAGCCAAAAATGTTGACGGTGTTGGACCCACCAACATTCAGGGGATCACCACGGTATGAAGTCCCAACTAGACCTCACACCGTTTGGTGTGGGAGTCCCATCCAGTATGATGGCCTGGTTGTCATTGTCTTAAGGATTTGCCTCAACTCTTGCTTATCAACACAGGAGAGTGGTCTGCTTTGCCTTCGAGAAGTGAGGTTCGTGTGCTTGGTGATTGCAAGTGTACTTGTGTCAATGGTTCTTTCACTATAGAGGGAGAGGGTGAGAGTGAGTTCCAAGTTGGTTGGGATGAAGTCCTAACTTGGCTAGGAACACACAACACAACCAGACGTGCATAGCTTCTGGAGGAGCAGTCCATACAGATGCAGCAGTCACAACACATGAGGTAAGATAACACATACATCACTCAATGGATGAGTTCGCACGAGTGAAACGGATATTACAGCAAGCTTTATGTGAAAGGTCTATCTGATTTCTGGAGAGATATCCCACTGGTGAGATAACGTTAATAGCATATACAACACATTTCCATTAACAGATTATGTATTACAACAAGTGAAGTAGTTCAAGTGTTCAACACAGGTTAAAGCAACATGCATTACAAGTGTTCAAGATTAGTCTTACAACAATTACAATACATTTCTAAAAACGTGTTGGCTTGTTAGCAGGCTTCTAAACTAAACGAAATTTCCAAGACACATCATTACACCATACATCACTAACCCTGAGTGCGAGGCATTGGAGCCACTACTTAATCCTCAAAGAAAATATTACAGACACTCTTGGCTATGTGGGAAAAGTTGAGGTGAAAAGTCCTTTGCATGTACAAATGAGGGGGTATTTATAGCCAAGGGTGAAACTGACCCTTGTGGCTATTCGACTACCCTCATGATTGTTTGACTTCCAAGACTTTTCGACTTTACATGACTCTTTGTACAACAAGTGGGTCTCTTGGACTTCCACATTACATTACATTGATTTGGCAACTTGGCCCGCAGTGCAGATGTGGACAACATGGCTCATGACATGACTCGACATGATAGTGTTTGTACATTCGTGTTTTTGTTGGAGTGCATGTCGAGTTGCAGTGTTGCCGGGTGATGGATGTCTTCATGGTGTATCACAGCTTCACTTCCGCGTGAAAATTGTGTGGATTCTTCAATGGTCATTGGTTCACTTGATGTTTCTTTGGCACATTGCTCCTTGCTTATATGTTGGAAGGCATGACATGCTCATTTGTTCACGAACGGTGCATGTTTGCTCGTTCGTCCATCCGTGAGCACATATTGCATGTTTTCTCATCCATCCATCTGTGAACACATCTTTGCATGATCATATGTTCATGATAAAATATCTTCGCATGCATCATTTATTTGTCCATTCGTGAACCTATCCTTCTACATGTGCTCCCTTCATTCATCCCATTCGTCATCACGTCATGTTTCTTGGTGTACCTGTACCTGTACCTATAGTCACTCATGACAAGACGACATCAAATCCAAAAACCTCCTAGCCTATCATGGCATAATCATTTCAGATGTAGGTGACTGGGAGAGGAAGCAAGGTTGCAAGGCAGGATGATGGCTCGAGGAACTACTGATGAAAACTACGCAAGAGTCATTGTGTGACGAACATGGGAAATCCAAGTCAAAAGTGACTATCCACGAGGTATGCCTCAGCTAGAAGGAAAAACTTCGCAAATTTTGGGACAGACAATTCAGGCTGCATGAAGGCAAGGTAGACAAAATCTGCACATTTTTCGGAACAAGCAGGCAGTAGGGGATGGAAGGAAAAATTTGCGCAATTTTTTGGAGGATCCGCATGCAGGAATTATGCAGTTTTTTGGAGGAACTGGCCAGGAGCTTGGCAGTCAAAAATGTGCAATTCCTAGAGGGAACTAGCAGTTGGTTGTTGGGTCACTGGTAGCAGAAATTGTGATTCCTACGGGGAACAGGAAGTCAACTGTTGGGAGCTTGGCAGCGAAAACTACGCAATTCCTAGATGAAATTGACAGTCTGCTACTAGGAGCTGTTGGCGAGTGAAACTGCACTGAGGCTGGGAGGTTGGCCTACTAATCATATCTACGCAGTTTCTGAGTTGAACGAACTATTGGGCAGTAGAAGGCCTGCTCATAAAAACTATGTAATTTCTTGGATGAGCAGTCGGCCGACTAACGGGAGGACTAACTGGGAAAATTGCGCAATTTTTTGAGGGAGACAGGGATGGGCACTTGGTGTCTATCCGACCTGTCTGTGCAATTCCCTCAATCAGCAGAGCGAGAAAGGTCAGCAACCTCTACGCAATTTTTGAGGGGAGTCAGTCCTGGTGTGACTGTCAGGTACGACTCTCTAGGTGGCGAGCATGAAAGTTGATTGGATCACTTGCGATCAGCGCAGCTTGGAAATACTTGCTTGGTGCTTCTGTGCTATTCTAGGTGATAGTTGAAAGCGGGGTGATGGTCCAACTGTTAGAGGGGAGTCCGGTCGTCAGAACTTCAGTAAAATGACTAAGTGTGTGAACAGTCCAAAGATGCATAGGTGATCATGCAAACACACACTCACATGACTCAACGACGAGATGACTCAAACCATCCAAACGCGTATGTTCAACATGACTAACCGACGGTGGAAGCGACAAGCGCGACACTCATGATTGATCATTGATCAACCATGATGACGCTTATGCGAAAGTGAATGTGAGTCCATGTGTGAGTGTCATAGATGCTTTTGTAGCGAACACAACAAGTACACATGAAGCGAAGACTTTGAGCATAACCAAAACATGGTCGCAAGCATGACTTAGACACCAACATGCAAAAACTTGAATGAAAAGAACAAGCAAGGCAAATGCTAAGACTCACACAAGCTCACGGAGTGAACCTGAGTGCGTGCAGTCATCAAGTGAAACTCTCAAGGGAGGCTCCGAAATTGGGTGAAGGCCAAAATTTTGGAGGGTGGTTGTAGTCGCCACAATAGAAGGAAAACCAGATGTGGATTAATGGATCACTTTCTGATGAAAGAAAGGATGACATGGCTGAAATGATTCATGAATGAAAGTGATGGATGGTTGTTGTCTAGGTAAATCCTCTCTGCGGACAGAGATAATCCCTCTAGCCCAATGAGTGGGTCTAGCAACCAAAGTGACAATCTACTAGACACCTTCCTAAGTTACAATTGAAAAGAGTGACGAAGAAGATGGCCTACCTCATTCTGATGCTATCTCAATCTCCTTTATTGAAGACCTTGAATCACTTGCATCACAGGTTCGTTCCTACTGCTCACAATGTTTATGCACCTGCACAAGAGATTGAGACACAATAAGGTATGCAAATACAAATAAAATATTCAAAATTAACCTACTTAATTGATCAAGGAATGCTAAGCTAAATGATACATGAGCATACACATTTAGGGAAAATGAACCAACAGTTGTATAGTAATAGAAAATAAAGGGAAGCATACAATCAATCCTTAATGTTGATAGGCTCTCCTCTAATGAATATCCAAGTCCAAGCTAAGCTCTCCAAGCGCTCCTTCTCCAAGCCAAATGAGTAGCATATAGACACAATCTTAGCATAAAGGTGCAAATAGGCATAGACCAACCAGACCAACCAGCCTCCAACCATTTGGGAATGGGAGAGGATGAATATATAGGGTGGGAAAGGGAGTTAGGATATCTCCAAAGATAGGATTAGGCCCTCATCTTAAGGAGGTAGCTCATAGGGATAAGAGCAAGAGGCCAAGTTGGGATAATTCGACCTCATCTATGCCAAACAAACTCCATCTCGCCACCCTGGAAGCTTCTAGAATACGAATATTCTCATCCTCTTTGGGAAAAATGCCTTTTTGGGATCATCGCGGGTATATGAGCAAATAAAGTGATGCCATCATGGGTCAAGTATCGTGCAACAGGTGATCATCATTGTTTTTAGTCTCATAAGGGCGATGATTCTCAAATTAGGGTTTAACAACTATTTCCTTCAGGGGAAGCTCAAGGAATTTTCCAATCTATGTCTTAGGAAGGATCTAAACTGCATATATGAATGAGTACATTGCATTATGTTCATGTTTTGCGCACTTCGGGGTATGTCACATGGAAGTGCAGGAGGTGTGACAAAATACTGTGTAACAGATTCCCCCTAAAGCATGAATGCAGAACAGGGAGTGATGGTTGAGATGCTTTACGAGCTTTTGCAAGGATGAGGATGAACACTATCAAGAGACCTGCAAATCAAGGACGCATATACATATACATATCTGATATCAAAACATGAATCCATGGTATGGACGCAGCCATCCAGATAGTAAGGACTATGAAAAAGATCCATGGTATGGGCGCAATCATCCGAATAAGAAGGATCATCTGTAAAGCTAAGGTCCAAGGAATGGACACAGCCACCCAATATAGAAGGATCATCATAAATTTAAAGTCCCACTGTATGGTCACAACTATATGTATAGAAGAAACATGTGTACAATCATGAACAATACATAACTCCACACAACCTGAGTCATATCAGACAAAACTCAAGGTCTTTCGCTCCATCCCAACTCGATCAAAGTACAAATTCTAACATGTGAATGAATGTGTCGAAGTCGAACATGCTAGAAAAATACCTGATTACCAGCTAATGATGTGGACCATTAAAAGGCATGAGAGAAACCACTAGTAATGACAATGGCTCTCAAGGTACGACAATACAATTTGTGAAAATGACATTGAAGTCGAACACTCATGGAATCATCTGATCAAAGCCCAATGACGAAAACCTGTCATCAGATGTGAAGAACTTGTCATTAAGGCATGCAAGCCCTAAGGTACTAAAAGGGAGTCTCTAAGTCATCTTCCTGGATAATGAGTTGAAGTCAACAAGAAGTGACCCATCGAAGGAGGACCATGATGATCCCCTCATCATCAACATGAAACAAGGAATAAAGTGGAATGAAATGAATAGGATCCAAGACTATAGCAAAGGGTCAGACAATGTATAGGTAATAGACTGCAGATAGGACTTCTCTTGAACATCGGCAACACAAGTCCAAAGTGTGGCAGCATTTGGCTCAACATAAGACCAAGGGTTATGATGAAGAAATGGAATAGTCAGATGAGAGGCAAAATGGATACCCAAACCCTGAGGGATAAGTGACTGAGTGAGGATATCCCAAACCCGACATGAGAAACAGATGAGTGTCATGTTCAAGAGTGACATGCTGCCTATACAAGAGATGTTTCACTTTCAATTTTTCCCCACTATTTCTAGTGAGTACCTCTTTCTTTTTACACAAGCATGAAGAGGATACCATATGTTTGTTGTATAAGTTCATTCTTTGAATGAACCCATCCTCGTAAGTTTTATGAGTCCTAGGAAGGAGAAATTCGATCTCGTCATGGCAACAATTCTTTCGTCGTTTAATTTTTAACGAGTCTGATGGAAGAATAACTCGGTGCATTTTTCATATTTAGAGAGTTTGAAAAAGAGACGAAAAAGAAAGCTCCACCATGTCCCTTTTCGTAATTTGTCTCTCGAACCTAAAAAGGTAGAAAACAATATTCGAGAGAACCTCTTGACCATATCGACCAAGGTGTACCTTTTTCGTAAATAGTCAATCCAACCCAAAAAATGGGTAAACATATACTAAGACGATGTCAATTCATTTACACGAGTTTGAAATGACAAGTACTCGGTAATATTTTCATATTTCACGAGTCAGAAAATAGTTGAAAGATGAATCCTCCTGGAGGAACAAGTGGTATAAAAAGGATAGCAATCGGTTTCGATGATGATGGAACTACTCAAAACATGTAAAGGTCAATAAGTTGGATACTAAGACCACTCATCCCAAATGTTCCTTGGGAAAGGGTAAAACAACCAAGTGAAAGTGTATGATTAGCCAAAGAGATGGTGAAGATGGAACGAAAGAACTAAGGCTCATATAGCAAAATAGGTCGATAAAGATGGCAATCACGAGATGTAAAGTGGGAATGGTTTCATTTTTACACAAGCTTGAAACATGGGAAACTATGCTTGAGTATACTTGAAGATGGTTTCATTTTTCACAAGCTTGAAACATGAGAAAAAACTATGCTTGGATATGGTTTCATTTTTACACAAGCTTGAAATGGAAACAAACTATGCTTGGATTTGGTTTCATTTTTATACAAGGTTGAAACAAAGATAAACTATGCTTGAGATGAGTTTGCATGCCCCCAGCATAATGACTCAATTTGAGGTACATGCCCCCCAAGCTTCATTTCATTCACCTAAGTAGACTACTAGTTACTAACAGGCAGATGGAATGAAGGTTCTCTTACGAGATCAAGTCAAAGACTCAACTCGTATTTTATGAGATCTAATCAAATACTCAAATTGGAAGGGGATTTGTGTCATTTTTTAACGAGCTTGACATAGGAAAAGAACCATGCTCCTGACCTATTTCATTTTTTAATGAGGTTGACATAGTAAAATAATTATCATCATGGGGACCTATTTCATTTTTTTAACGAGGTTGACATAGTAAAAGAACTATCCTCGTATCCTTTGCTTCATTTTTTAAGGAGCTTGACACAAGACAAGGAACTTTTCTCCATTACTTGATCACAAACCAAAAGAGGCCATGGCTTCCAAGAGGTTCTCATTAGATGGGAGAACAACATTCTAGAAGGGATACATGTCCAGGGATCCAAATGAAAAATCGGGCTCCAATGCCCCTAGTACATGATGTACTACATCACTTACTAGATCATCAGTAGATGTGGGCATGGAACAGGTAGCCACATAATTAACCTGTGGCGGGAGTGATACCGCTTGCATATAAGAACCATTTAGGGATGATGGTTGAGTGGGATTTGATTCAGGACCAATGAATGTAAGTTGGTCAATGATCACAATGCTTCCTTCATGTGAGAAACACATCACTTGAAAGAGGGAAGAGACAAGAGCTCCCATGACATAAACATAGTCACAACCAAGGAGTAGATTAAAATCCAACGGGCCTTGGACAACCATCACGTCTATATAAATAGTCTTTCCTCCCAAAGTAATAGGAAACTTAGGAAGGATCATCAATGGTTGACTAGTTCCTCTATTAAAAGCTAACATATTCTGGGTGACGGAGACAAGCTGAGGAGAACCTAAAGCTTGCCAAGCATTTGAGGACAGAATGCTAACAAATGAACCCTCATCTATGATTGTGCTAGGTACAGCCATATGGTAAGCCTGTACTGTAATCTAGAAAGGCACATAAAACAGAAGAAGATATCCTGCCAGTCGACTCTAATCAAAAGAAGTGACTAAACTACTCAGAGGGCATGTCATAAGAAAGTGAGGGTTGCCCTCTTGCGCTATGGGAACATGAGAATTGCTTTCATGCACCTTGGGAACGAGAGGATTTCCCTCCAGTTCATTCGAAACTAGAGAAACCATAAGAACCTAAGCAGTACGAGGTTCACTCTCTACCGGAAAGGTACAGTTAAGTGAAGGTGGAGTCAAGTCTATTGTTTTCTCAACCAATGGTTGATCAAGAATGGACTCACAAGACTCACTTTCAAAGAGAGTGGGGTTGACCAAATATGACTTTTGATCAATCACTGGGTCAACTAGTGAAGGATTAGGGGAAAGCTTCCAATAACCAACCGGAAGACAAGATTGGGAAGTCGTAAGGTTTTCCAACTCTTTGGAAGCTTCATCCATAAGAGGACAAATGTGAATGGGATGATTACCTTCACACAACTTACAGGGAAATTTGACTTTTCCCTTTTTCCCATGGGCTTTACTATCACTAGTTGAAGGTTTATCACCAGCATGATCTCCAGAGGTTGATGACAAAGGTTGACGTGAACCTATGGACTACACTTCTAGGACCTTGGGAATACCAGACAATTCTGAAGAAGGTGGTCACCCTTACATAACATGCAAGGGAATTTTACTTTCTGGCGCTGCTTGGAAGATTTATCTTCATTAGTTGCATTAGTAACAATAATCATTTCATTGCCCCCTTGCTTATTTTGCTTCTTCTTCTTCTTAGCTTCTTGGCTACTAGAATCCAATCTTCCACCGGGCGAAGAGGAAGAATGAGGTGAAGAAATAGGTGAAGAAGGTGATGGGTCAACTTTAGGATCAACATGAGATTGATGTTGTTCAGGTGGAGGTGAACTCGGTTGAAAATCAATTTGGACACTCAGAATCACCAAGGTCGAAAATAACCAAATTGGCAGACCAATGGTCAATCCAGGAAGGGACAACGTTGCCATATAGGGAGCACCAACATTTCCAAAAGAAGGAAAAGGACTAGGATTCATGTCAAGGGGGTTTCCTTAGTTGGTACACTCGAGAAATGTTGCCATTGGTATCAACCTAAGATCTACTAAGGAGTATTTCCACAGGAAGGATGTTTTTCTGCGGTCAATTAATTTATTTTAGAAATTTAACAAAAATAAATCAAAAATTGGTAATCTAGGCAAAATGGTTTACCAAGTATCCATGAACCAATATATACACCTTAGCTAAAAACAAGGACATAACGTACAATGGCCAATCTCCTCGAATGTTGCATTCGGTGTATCACATTTACAAGGCGGTTGACTCAATTACCTATGGCTAAAGGATAGAAACCTAGTGGGGTCTCCCAATATATACTCGATGGTATGGGGAGCACAAGTCCATGTTAGCATTGTCTAATGGATAACTGTTTGGTGAGAGCGTTCCGATATACTTTCCATATTGAAGCGCCTCCGATATACCCGAAATTATTGGAGAACCTTCGATATACTTCTGTACTGGAACGAGATTTCACCCTTGAGATATGATGCATGCAGTTAATGAAAGTTGCTAGGTTTATAGACACTAGAACACGTCTCTAGCCTACACCTCTAAATGTTTGCGTTAAGTTCTAAATGATCTTTAGGTTAATCGAGTTAAATTTTAAGTTTATCTACAATTAAATTTTGGTTTTAAGGCTCAAAACGATAGCACCTGAATCCCTAAGATGTTGCTATATGAGAAAAGGAAACTTTCCACTTCAATGAAAGCTAGACTAACCAAGGGAAGAAACTCAATAAATAATGCATCAAACAAAATGCATCAAACAAGATGCCTTCCACTAACTTTCACTTTCATCTTCCAAACGCAATGCCAAAAGTAAAAATGATTTCCACTTTTCACTATCCTAACTACAAGTTTTTCGAAAGAAAAATGATTTTACTTTACGAAGATGAACTTATATGAATTATGCTTTTCTTTTCGTTTTGAATGATTTGATGCACCTAATATAGTTTTTCGCTTTCAATCACTAAGAAATGTGATCTATTTTCAATGATGAATCTCAAAAAATAAATTTTCAATGAAACTAATCTAATGCATTTTCACGAAAAGTAAATTTCTAAAGACAAGCTAAAACAAATGCATAATTATGTTTTCAATGATTTCAACAGAAAACAACACTCAATCAATTGGCAAAATCATCATCTCAATGACACCAACAAGCAGCAAGCGATGACCAATTGACTAGAAACCCTAGAACTCAACATATTTCACTTTGAAGCCAATGAGACAAATTTTGCAAATTAATCAAGACAGCCAATCAAAGAACTAACAAATCCAAGCATACAGGATGGGAAAAAACCTTAGGGGCCAAGACACACTAGATTCTAAGGGTTGTGACTAAGGGAGAAGAATGAGGGTTGAGCAAGAGAGGAGGAGGGCTAACAGATGGATAAGGAGGTCGAGGAAGGAGAGATGGAGGAGAAAGGAGAGGGAAAATGGAAAGGGAAAGCCCTCTAGTGCCTGCGGCAAGGCCTAGAGGGAAAGCTGAGACCCCTAGGGCTTGCGACCAGCCCTAAAAGGGATAAAAGGATGATGCAAAGGCCTAAATGGATGACGCATGACAAGAGAAGGAAGACACTGGCCCTAGGAGGGCTGGATCTGAGCCTAGGAGGCCTAAAAATAAAACCTTTGCTTCAAAAAAACTTTTCTCTTCCAGAACTGAATCTTGTTGCAAATATTCCACTAGTTGGCCCTGCAAAAAAATTTAGAGACTAGATCTTACCCTCAAGGGCCTATATCTAGTTGTATTCAAGCTTCTTCTCTTGATTTCACCTGCAAAATAATGGATATAAAATACCCAAAACCCCAAATATATACAAAATCTTAAAAACCCAAAACCCTAATTACCAAAATTAATTTACAAAAGTATTTTACAAATATACAAGGGTTTTGAAAAATATATTTTTGAGAAATATATATTTTTTATGGATATTTTCTTTGATAAATGGCTAAAATATACTTTAGAAACGCAATGCACACTATAGCCTTATTGAATATTAAATCCACCACACAAATATTCAGGATCCAAGCAAAGTTGGTTCCTGCCAACAGTTTGTGAACTTGGAGACCAAGCACTGAAGCACCTACAAACACTATGTATTTATCTCAAGAAAATTCTATACTCATATGGTGAATCAAATCATCTAAGATTAACATAAAACTATCAATATAATGACTTTATCTCCATCTAATGAAAAAATGGATCTTATCATTTACCAGCACAACATAGGAAAGCTTGTAGTCAGTACATACCACAAATCAATGAACATGGAACACCTTGAATTGCACCCCAAAGTCTTTATTATGATAGAAATAAAAGTTATGAGCGGGACAATAGTGTTACATCAATGGTTCAACAACGATTTCTTAAGCCATAAATCAAATGGCTGGAGACTCAAATGACTCTAATTTATATATAAATCCTCCAAGCGGAAAAATAACGGCTAGTTTACTTGATCCTTGTCAAAATAATCTCAGTCGTCGAAAAATACTTGATCATCTTTTAATCTTAGACATTGAATTTTTGTTTTTGAGGAATTTTCGAATTTATTATTTAATTCCATTTTTATTAGCTCAAAATTAATTAATTTGAGCTAATTTCGTCAAAAATTTAACGTTGACTTAACCAACAAGGTCCAAGGGTCCAATTTTTCTTGAAATATCCAATATTCCCTTGGTGTATGACCTCCAAAAATCAATTCTTTTAAGACCCACGAATTTTTCCACCTGGAGAATTTAATTGTCCTAAGACATTTTAATTTTGACTAATTGATTAAATTTCAACTTGGGATTTTAACTTATTTTTGCCATAAAATTTAATTAATTGACACTTGAGGGGATTAATTATTTTTTCCAACCTCTATTATTTTAACCATGGTGTCTAAGTATGAGGGACCATGCATTAAAATATTATTTACTTAAGATTTTTTACAATTCAACCCTCAAAGGGGGAATACCCGTTCAACTTGGACCTTCAAATTACATACCCAATTCTACGACACAATATGATCTAGTAGACCAAGTGATTTGTAATAAAATAATTTAGCCAACTAGCTTAAATTATTCCCAAATATCCTTTACATAAGACTCGACTACAATGCTAGGACTCACATACAACTTTGACGAAGAATTCCACTCTAGCTTTGGGGTGAGGTTGGAGGGAAAAACTTTGTCGACCATCTGTGTTTAGAAACACAGATGAGTCAGTAAGACAAAAAACCTCCTAGGATGAAATTATCACCAAAATAATAGGCTTGCTTAGGTTGTTACATACATTCATGGTCTTACTAACATCATTTAGATTACATAACTAGTAGAATGGGTTTATAATGTCACATAAATTGTTGATAGATGATTCGATCTTGTTGAAAAAAATGGTACTTCCACTTACTTGGAACTTTGACAAAAACTAAGCAACATACCCAATGGAAAAATGTGAGGCCAAATGGGAAATATATGAAAAGGGGTTGTAATGAGTAGAGGGGAGTGATATATGTGATGTCGAGAGGCAGGACCACACAACCAAAATCGGGGTTTCCCCTGTAGTTCCCCTACTAAAACTAGTAGCCAATATAGGAGATCCCACAGGACTAGGATGCAAGGTTAACCACCAAGTTGGATGAGGGGACAAGAGTACAAACCAAGCCCATTATTTCCATCGAATTCCTCCCACTAATCCAATGCCAGAAGTGTCCATGATAAGTAGGCAAAAATACCCAATTAAATAATGAAAGACCCACCTTCAAACACATGATCATGACTGATGTGCAAGGATGCATAATGGTTGGCTCAGGTGGCGGAGATGATGGCACATCGAGCTATCTGGTGGTTGCAAGGTGTTGTTGGCTGCTGATTGAAGATAATGTAGGAGAAATTTTTTTCTCATGGGTGTCACCCACATGTGGTGGGTAATAGGGCCAAGTACCCTAAATTGAATAGAAGTTGTTGTTCAAGGGTGATTTTGTTTGTGACAAGGTGGGATTGTTGGTGTGAGGGTTGATACGTTGATGTGGAGGGTTGTTGAGTAGAAGATTTGAACTTTGTTCAACCAAGAAGTGTTTGGACAGTTGTATGAGGGCTAATGTACATTGCATTGTAAGGTTGATACATTGTGAGTAGAAGACCTACTTGGAAGATGATATATGCAAGTATTTGGAGCATCAAAGACTCATTGAGCATCTAGTGCGCAGAGATTTTGCTGGTGCAACTTCTCTGTGAATAAATGTGGCAAAGGACTTTCCAAGTGTCTAGACAAAGTGGACTAAAAGGGTTGATCTGCAAGGGCATCTTCAGCAAGTTAGTATTTTGTTCTTCTTCTTAGGGAGATTGACAGTCAAAAGAAATTGTCTTCAAGCCCTAGTTTTCTTGTACAGGGCTATGTAAGGGCCATAATTCTTGGTACGAGAGGCTTATGTTTTATTAAAGGAGTAATAAAAATAAGTTTTGGGTTTGAAAAATTCTTGTGTACTTAATTTATTCATTGTTGTTACATTTTTGTTGTGAAAAGAGCTTGAAGTTGTGTGTATTTCAGTGTGTTTATGATTGTAATTAGACATAGACCTGATCTAAGTACTAGGAAAAATCTACAGAGATTGACATCACCAGAATGACTACTTACTTAGGAATACAATTCACGAAGCCTCATTTTGGTATGCAGCAAGCCCTCTAGCCTTATAGCTCGATAGAGGGTATGGCTCATTGGCCCTCATTAAGAGATAATGCTTCCAGTGTCAGTTTCAAGTCACTCGTCCAAAATCTACTTCGTGAATGCAATAATGAGACCCACAATTCTCTATGGCCCTAAGATCCAAGCATCGAGCTTGTTATAGACAGACTAAGCCAAACTAGACAAAGTTCAAACCCTGCTCCTCAAGCATGTCATCTGTTGCAAGCAAACGATTCCACAGCTAGTTATTCAAATGAAGTTCAATGTCCATTGATTTTTCCTCAAGGGCATTTTTTGCTTGGTCTCTTTCATGTGAAAATTCCAAAACCCAGAGTCTTATTGCAGCAATTGGAAATTATTCTCCTAATTGTTAATTAAATTTAACAATTTATTTATTGTTTCCTACAGCAAATACTGAATAACTCACACTGCAACCTACACAAATAAAACTACGGAAGAATAAACATTGGAAGAAATGCTAGCACACACACACAAAATGAAAATTATTTTTGGACCAATGTCCCCGGGAAAACCCAACTTGGGAAAATCAGTGCAGTAGTGATATCCGAGTACATCTATGGAAGCCCAACTAGCAATCCAAACAACAAAAATTCTGAGCAAAATACTGAAGGGAATTACCCTTCTCCCACAAGCAATCTCAAGCTTGACTTTCCCTACCAAAACTCATCCTCCTAGAGCTCTGTGTCAAGCTTTGCACTGCTCTGTGTAGCTGACTGGACTACTTGCTTTGGACTAGGCTCTGATGAAGTCATTCTGCCTCTGGATGCCGAGGAAATCGCCTCTCCAACGCTCTGGGAATTCTAGCTGACTTATAGAGCTGAGAACAATTTTCCTTCCTCCAAATCAAATTGCCTTGCTGAAGCAACTATGATGTCCCTCGGCGCTACCTCTATGGGATAATTTAGCTCTCTTGTTGTTTCCTCTCCAGATCTGGAAAATCTTTCCTCCAGATCATTGTCTCTGCCCCTCACTCACTACTTCGATCTCACTGGCTCTATCTCCGGCAGCTGACTGTTGCTACTCTGGAAATCGATTTGCTCATGAAATCAAACTTGTCAAGTGTTTTCTCCAAGTTCCCATCGAATTCTTCTTATAATCCTTTGTTGGGACTCCAATGGCCAATATTAAATCTTAATCGATGGCTAGGATTAACTTGAAGTGGATTCGTGTGAGTTTCTATAACATGCTACAAAAAATGACACTCCCTCTTAGCCAAGAATGTGTTCTAGTGCTCTATTGCACACCCTAGCACCCTGTTTATGCATCATCTCATGTCACACTGCTGATGTCTGGCTACTGCTGCCCACCAACCACTGCGTAACTCTGATATACCATGCATCTGCGCTACTGTTGACCCTGTTGAACTACTGCCAACACTGCATCTGCGCTGCAACTCCCTCTCATATGTTTCTACTGCAACTGCAACTGAGAAGCATCCTAAATATTGAATCAACTATAATCTATATAATGTATCTGTCTCCCAACTCTTGACTACTACTAGCTGTTGCTTTGTCTACTGAAGACTTTGCGTTGCTTTTGACTCTGCACCGTGCCAATTGCACTGCTACCAACTCTACACTGTATTCCTCAATATGTAAATGCTACTACTCTACAACTGTCACTCGGCCTCTGACTGCATCTATTGTCATTGATCCATCCTACTACTGAATATTGTGGGCCCCCGTAGCAAGGTAATTATCCATGAGGTGGACTCCTCAAGGATCCTACCCATTTGTAGCACTCTGGGGCTACAGCACCAAATCTCCCTACCCCACTCCTGGAGGTATGTCTGCAAACATGGCGAAGTCTTCCTCCAGCCTGGAGGACAACCTATCAATTTCAACATTAGTTGTCGTCTAGTCTTGCTTCTCCACTTTGTACGTCTTCCTGAGAAGACACTGGGTACTGTAGTGGCCATACTCGCCATTGGGACCCTTCGATGCGAGGGCCACATTCTCCTCCTCCACCTGCTTCAATCCGTTGCTACTTCCACTGATGGAGCTCTTCAATAGAACTCATCTCAACTCCTCCTGTTGCAAATCGACCCACATCTCATCCCACATTGGCAAGGTATCTCTGCCCAAGATACTTTGGACAAATACCTGCCACTCCTCGGAGACACTATTTAGTGCCAATCACACTAGCTCTGTGGGTTGAGGCGTTGCCCCAATAGCTGACAATTGGTCACGGACCTCCTGAATCCTAGTGAGGAAGTATTCTATGCCTTCCCCCTTCTACATCAAGATGAGCCTTAGCTTCTCCTATAAGTACATCTTCCATTGCTCAGAAGTTCCCTGGTACAACATGGAAAGTGTATCCCACATCTCTTTGGTCATCCCCTTGGTCTGCTATGTGTGATGCAACATGATCCCAGAAACCATCTAGGATCAATCTCTTTGCCCTCACCATCTCCTTTTTGTACTTCGTTACTTGATCTGCATCCTGGGGCACTGCTACCACTGCATGAATATACGGCTTCAGGCCATATTCATCCAAAGGAAATACATCCTTGCCTTCCAGATGACATAGTTGGAAGCTCCATCCAACCTACCCTAATTACGAAGTCCACCAGTAGCCATCTCAAAAAATGTTGAAAATATCCTCCTCCCTTCTGCTCAGTTGTTGCTAGGCTATTCGCACTCCCTTCTGGAGTGACAAACTCTACTCACAATGACTACTGGTCTGCAAGGGAAATCGAACTTCTTGAGACTAGAACTTCCCTGGGGAAAATTTTCCCTCAGTGTGTGCTCTTCTTCCACCCAACGCTAGCTCTTCTCTAGCAAACTTCTACAAAACTACTGCATCCAACTAGAGATATGCTCTACGAAAATACTAGGTTTCTCCCTCTGCCTTTGGATTCCATTGATCTGGAGAGATCAAATTTTTCTGTCCCCACTCAGAAAAATAGAATATCCTCAAGAAACTCGGCCTCTTAGCAAATTGAATGCGCTGCCTCTGGGGTTTCGATCCGCTACCCACACTGAACAATGAAACTCCTTCTACCTTCGCTACTGAGCTCTCTAGTTGATCAACTGCACTCTGATACCATGTGAAAATTTTGAAACCCGGAATCTTATTGCAGCAACTGGAAATTATTCTCCTAATTGTTAATTAAATTTAACAAATTATTTATTGTTTCCTACAACAAGTATATAATAAATCAAACTGCAACATACACATATAAAACTACGGAAGAATAAATGCTTGAAGAAATGCTAGCACACACACATAAAATGGAACAGTTATTTTTGGAACAATGTCCCGAAAAAACCCAACTTAGGATAATCAGTGCAGCAGTGAGGGTTTTATTTATGATGAAGCAGTGAAATTTGAGTACGTCTATGGAAGCCTAATTGGAAATCCAAACAGCAAGAAAACCTGAGAAAAATACTTAAGGGAATTTTCCTTCTCCCACAAGCAATCTATAGCTCGGCTTTCCCTACCAAAACTCGACCACCTAGAGCTTTGCATCAGCCTCTACACAACTCTGCGTAGCTGGCTAGATGTCTTGGTTCAGGCAGGGCTCTGATTTAGTCATTCTACCTTTGGATGCTGAGGAAATCGCCTCTCTGACACCCTGGGAATTCTTCCTGGATTCTAGAGCTAAGAACAATTTTCCTTCCTCCAAATCGAATTGCCTTGTTAAAGCAACTGCGTTGTCCCTCAACGTTGCCTCTCTGGGATAATTCGACTCTCTTGCTTCTGCCTCTCCAGATCTAGAAAATCTTTCCTTCAGATCACTGTCTCTGCCCCTCACTCACTACTTTGATTTCACTAGCTCTCTCTTTGGCAACTAACCGCTGCTACTTTGGAAATCGATTTGCTCATGAAATCAGACTTCTCAAGTGTTTTCTCCAAGTGCCCATCGACTTCTTCTTATAATCCTTTGTTGGGAATCCAACAGCCAAGATTAAATCTTAATCTATGGCTAGGATTAACTTGAAGTCGATCTGTGTGAGTTTCTAGAACATTCACAGAAAGGAAATATTTAAAAATTGGCTAATAATCTAATTAAATCATTTCTAGGTGGCATTTCCATAAACGATTTCTGGGTTTTGGAGATCTCATTTTTTCTAGACTCTCCACAAAATTGCAAGGCTATAACACATATGGTGCCACAAAAAGTAACATTTCCTTCTTAGAGGGGTACCTCTCTCTCCTAGCAGTAGATTCTCTTACCTTCATAGTTTTAGGTATTTCAGAGACTTTGTCGGTAGGGGAGAGGGGTAAGCATACTTTTCACTTTGCTCCTTGGAGGATCTCACTTTGAATCTCCCTTCATGTCATGCATGAGGCTGGTTTTCAGAGGTATATTGGCTTTTCCAATCGATGATTGTCTCCCGAAACTGCCTTCCCCCATTCAGATTCTTCCTTGATGCATTGAGCCATATATTGCAAATTAAATAGGTATTGAATCAAGCTATCAGAGAGGATATCAATAAATTTTACATTCATGTCACTTCGACCTCACCTTTGACAAGCCTAGGCTCAAAGATGGCCTTCTACCTAGAGCACTTTTTGGAGTTGTAGGATGGCATCAACATCCAACCCCCTTATACAAGTAGGCATTGGATGCACTCACTCAAGATCCCTTTAGGACATCTCCAAAGTTAGTTCTCATCAACTTTGGATGGGGAAGAACTGCCATATACCATGATTTGATAAGATCTGGCATATGTTCCACCTACAGGAGCTGGAAACAAAGATGCACGTCATATTTAAGTGCTCCCTATATGATCAAAGGGCATTATCATTCAATCTATATGAACTCGAGGGGCTCCCTCTCTAATTTATTCCATTAACAGGACCAGAGATGCCTAGCCCTCTTCATCAGGGATATCTCCAACCACAAATTTCATCTCTTGTGCTATGTCCCACCTTGGGATGACCAAGACAATCACCTCAGATGTTCACGTTGATCCCTCAGATTAGATCAGCGAGGAAAGTTCCAAAGTGCACCAAACAATTGAATGGTGAGAGCTTAAGTCTCTCCTCGGCCTCCCCCTCTAGGAGACTAGCCAATATCATCAAGAATGGTCAAAGGTATCAAGCCATACATCAATCCACACATCCTCAGAGCATTAGAGAGATCAACTCCAAAAAAGATCCAAAGAAGGGCACCTCTCGCCCATCAAATTAGCTCCCAGTTATAGAGGAGAAATCAAAGATCTATTTTGAGTTTCTTTCTTTCAACCCCAAATGTTAGGGGTATCTTCCACTCCTACATTCCCGCCCCCCGCCCCCCACAAGGACCATACACCTAGACCCCTACATAGTTATAGAGGAGATTATTGAAATTGCAAATTTATTTGGCATTTCCACCCACCCTCTGTCTAATGGCTTTAAATACCTAGAGTGCTTTTTAAAACCCTCAAAATACAAATTTCTTGATGGGAACTAGATCATTTTCAAATTAAATAAGATGCTCACTCGATGTGACCATAAATGGTTGTCGTTGGGGGGCAGGGTCATCATTACCAAGGCGGTGTTGCAAGGCCTTACTATTTTTTGGATGCATCTCTTTTACATTCCTCAGACCATTATTCATAAATTGAACTCCATCGTTGCGAACTTCATTTGGTCTGGTGTATTCCCACAGAGAAAACTTAACCTTGTGGCTCTTAGCACAATCTCCTTGTCAGTCAAGTTGGGTGGTTGGGGCATCATGGACCACTGAAGATTCAATATCGCCCGCTTGACCAAAAATTGGTGGTGGGATTTTAGGAAAAGGGGCCTTTGGCAGACCATTCTATTCACTAAATACATCCACTTTTAGGGCTTGGAGGGATGGGTGCAGGCGGGGGTGCCATCGAATCCCAATGCATCATGTATCTGGTGCAGTTTGAGACATGTTGTTCCATGGCTATGCAACAATCTTCAGTGGTTGGTGGATGATGGACAACAAATACTTGTTAGCAGGGATGCCATTAAAGGTGTGTCAGGCTGCCACGTATTATTTGTCCCCTTGATTCATACTCTCATCCAGTTGGGGTTCCATAATCTGGCCAGCCTCAGATCAGACATTCCTTTCCCTCTCTGTGCTTCATTTTGGCCTCATGCTCAACAAATAGGCATTCTAGATGCCTTGGTCGTTGAATGGGAATCTTTCGACAATCATCTCACTCAAGTTGGCATCTCATTCACCATGCAACCTGATCATCTCATTTGGGGTGGTCGGATATTGAATGAGCGGATTGTTGCCAAGGATATGCATGAATATATTTCCTCTAGCATCACCCCTCTTCCTCTTGCAGACTGCACCTCCAAATTTTGGTAATGGGAAATCCATTTAAAAATCAAATGCTTCTCTTGGATGATCTTATACAACCGCATCCTCACCTGGAATCAACTGCTAAAAAAAGGGTTTGTGGGACCCGGTAGATGTTCTCTTTGTCGGTTGGAATCTGAGGATTGTCTCCATCTATTCCTGCACTATCCCTTTGTTGCTGATATCTAGATTATGGTCCCACTCCTCCTCGGAATCAACATCCATTCTGACTATTCCTCCTTTCTTTCCTTCTTTGAGTTGTGGTCTCTTCAAACCACTGCTTATAGAGTTGTCCCCTTCATGTCCTCTGGGGCATCTGGTTATCTCAAAATAAGTTGATCTTTGAAGACATTCCCTCTGACTCTTTGTCCACCTCCCTCTGGATCATGACTCTCTTCATGGAGGTCTGCCCCTGGTACCCCAAAGCCCCATCCAGATCCATATCATTCATTGACTTGGATGGCAGATTCCTGATTTTCCTTTTTTATAGTGCTTCCTCGAATGGTGACTGTGGTTGTGGTGTCTTACTCAAATTGGATCCCTTTGCCCACTACAAATTCTATTGGTCCGCTAGTGCTGGGGATAACTGTCGAGTTGAGTTGTTGGCTTTATGGGGTGCCCTCAATGCTGCAAATGGTTGGACTTAGACAATCTCAAGGTTGTTGGAGATTCCCTCTCGGTGATTAGATGGATTCAAGGCTGACATTCTCTAGATGTTCCCTCACTTTGCAACTGGGCACAGATGATCTTCAAGCTAAGGTCTTCTTTCATGGAGGTCTCTTTCCAACATATCTACAAGTAGAAAAAATCTGAAGCAGGCCTTCTTTCCAAATGTGGGGTGCCCATGCTTCCTGGATATATGTTCTTCGAGGTCTTCTAAATTGGAGCAATCTGCAGACAGGGGATTTTTGAGCTATAAGCTCTGCCCTCTACTAATTTCTTTTTTCCATTTTGAATCTTTGCCTGAGTTGAAGCCACTCCTCTATTTTCTCTATCTCTATTCTTATGTTGATGGTCTCTTAGCAATGTAACCTATTGGGAGGCAGGGTATTTTTGCTGGCACTAAGATATATGTTGTTTTTTATCCTTTGGACATTAGCAAGTTGTACTGACACCACTGGCAAAAGACCGATCAAATATGTAAAGCAATCCTATCAATATAAGACTGTTCTGTTTTTTTATACTAAAAAAAAGAGGACTCCGACAACAATCTGATGCCCAAATCACCCCAACCCAAGAGAGCTTGACATCATTATCAAATCTCTCTCTCTCTCTCTCTCTCGCTCTCTCTCTCTGAGTTTTCCAATTTTCTAGTCATGGAAAAACTCACTTAGTATTTTTTTATCATAGTACCCTTTGTCATAGTTATATACATGTGTTTTGAGGTTGTACTACTACAAGTTTATATCATTATGTTATTTTTAGCATTCTCTCTCTCTCTCTCGAAGCTCTCGAAGCTCTCTCAAAGCTCTTGAGTTTTCCAATTTTCTAGTCATGGAAAAACTCACTTAGTATTTTTTATCATAGTACCCTTTGTCATAGTTATATACATGTGTTTCGAGGTTGTACTACTACAAGTTTATATCATTATGTTATTTTCAGCATTCTCTAGGTGTTGTGCTTGCACTACCACATTATATTCATATTGGTTGTATTCTTCAATCCTATTGAACAACTTTTGCAGCTATTCTTACCTAATCTCCATTCTTATTCAACAGCAAACACATTGATTATTACTGCTTATTATATTCTTCTTATATAATCTCCATTCTTATTCAACTACAAACAAATTGATTATTACTTCTTATTATATTCTTTGTTCTTATTAGAAGCACGGTGTCCCCTAGTTTGGGGATTGTTTTGGACAACAAATACAAATTAATTTCTGAATTGACAAGACAATATCATAATAGAAATGCATCTCTATTAATTGCATAGAAAAATGCACTAATGATTGAATGAATTGTGATATGACACTATACAAATCATGCAACAACTGTGTGAATGGAAGACAACATAGTGGTATTTAGTTTCCTTTAAATTACTACTCTAGGGACAAGACTTTTCTTCAGAAAGAAAATATCTTGTTTCTTCTTGTGAAGCCACATGTTTATTTACAATGTGTTCATTTTCCACTCTATGTTGCTCTTTATTATAATGCCCTAACGAAGAGAACATGAGCATTATATTTATACTTTTCTTCAAAATTTCTACTCAAATAGGACATTGTCTCCAGTATGCTAGTTTTAGGATTCTCTAGCAATTTGGACTACATTAAGTTACTTACCCTTCACAAATATAATCCATTGTCATGATCACAAAGATAAGAAGCATCATAATGTACTTCAGAGTTTGAATACAACCAAAACATTAACAACAAGGATTAAACCAATGTGTTTAATAAATGTTACTTCTACTCATTTATAACAAACCTACACTATTATCTATGAAAACACGTGTATTACATAGAGTGTTTAAAGACACCATTAAAGAAGATAATGTCGACTCGCCACATCCCCTAGTTCCACAAAGCAAGATAGTCATTGATTCCTTATACTCACGTATCCTACAACAACCATATAAAAATTAAAAATTAAAAAATTAAAAAATATAATAATTAAAATAAAAATAAAAATAATAAAATAAATAAAAATAAAAAATAAAAATAAAATAAATAAATAATAAATAATAATAATGAAGTTGCCTTCATTCCAAACTTGGCATACAAGATGATAAGAACACAAGTTAATAAAATATATATTCCATGACATGAACTCACTATATTTATAAGGCAAAAGCTTTTTAAGAGACTTCAGTTTCAAGAAAATCTGAAGGAATAAAATTTAAGGATTACCCTAACAAGGTCTTAAAATGAGGAGGAATTCTATTTGGTAATCACCCTTGCGATAAAACATAAATAATATGCACAAAATAACCTCACCATAATGGTGTATCTAATTGGGAAAGTGAATATAATTTAGGATCTAACAAGCTGATATTAAGGTAATTAGGGCCTGTCCACATGAAGGAAAAAGATAGGTATCAACAAAACACTAAACATAAACCATAATTCAACTACATGAAGGTAGTGTACAATATTGTTATAACCTCATGAGATTTGATCTAGTGAACATGTGTGAAAATGTGTTATATTTATGCTTGTCTATTTTGTATTTTAGTACACTTTCTACAATTTCCTTCACTCATTTTGGTGACTTAATCTATATTGATCACTTAGCCACTTTTTTATATTTTATTCGAGACTTAGTCAAATTTTATCACTCTCCCCACAATTTTGTACTTTATATATAATAATACAAACGAGTAGATTGTCGTACAATTTTGACAATCCTCTTCTCATATTTGTATATGGTTTTCCTTAAAATTCATGTGTGGCTATGATTTTGCATTGTTGTAATTGTGCTCAAATATATTGGTAGCAGAGCCTTAAGATTTTAGCTTCTCAAGAGCTTTTCCATTCTAGTCTTTTTCGAAAATTTTACCCTAACAAGAATATGGATGCAGTCATTCGGATAGTAAGGTATATATGAAAGGATCCATGGTATTGGCGCAACCATCCAATACAGAAGGTTCATCTGTAATCTAAGATCCAAGGCATGGACGCAGCCATCTGATATAGAAGGATCATCATAAATGTAAAGTCCCACGATATGGTGATAGTCATCCGTGTAGAAGAAACATGTGTACAATCATGATCAATACATAACTCCATGCAGCCTGAGTTATATCAGACAAAACTCAGGGTCTTGCACTCCATCCCAACCCGATCAAAGTATGAATTCTAACATGCGAATGAACGTGTCGCAGTAAAACATGCTCGAAAACCACATGATTACTGGCCATTGATGTGGACCGTTAAAAGGCATGAGAGGAACCACCCATAATGACAATGGCTCTCAAGGTATGATAGTACAATCTATGAATGTGATAACAAAGTTGAAGTCAAACACTCATGGAATCACCCGATCGATGGCCAATAGTGAAAACCTGTCGTCGGATGCAAAGAACTTGCCATTAAGGCATGCAAGTTGTAAGGTACTGAAAGGGAGTTTCTAAGTCATCTTCCTGGATAATGAGCTGAAGTCGACAGGAAGTGACCCGTCAAAGGAGAGTCATAATGAGTCTCCCACCATTGACACAAAACAAGGAATAAAGTGAGTAGGATCCAAGATGGTAGCAAAGATTCAGATAATGTATAGGTAATAGACTACAGATAGGACTTCTCTTGAACATATTGACGACATGAATCCAGAGTGTGGCAGCATTTGACTCAACATAGGACCAAGGGTCATAATGACAAAGTAGAATAGTTAGATGAGAGGTAAAATGGATTAACCAAACTCGAAAGGACAAGTGACTAAGTGAGGATATCCCAAACCCAACACGAGAAAAATATGAGTGTCATTTTTAAGAGCGACATGATGCCTATACAAGAGATGTTTTACTTTCAGTTTTTCCCCCATTATTTCTAGTGAGTACCTCTTTATTTTTACACAATCTTGAAGAGGATACCATATGCTTGTCGTATAAGTTCACCCTTCGAATGAATCCATCCTAGTAAGTTTAACAAGTCCTAGGAAGGAGAAACTCGGGCTCCTCATCGTGACAATTCTTTCGTTGTTTAAAATTTAATGAGTCCGACGGAAGAATAACTCGGTATCTTTTTCATATTTAGAGAGTTTGAAAAAGAGACGAAAAATAAAACTCCATCAAGTCCCTTTTTGTAATTTGTCCCTCGAACACGAAAAGGTAGAAAACAATATTCGACAAAACCTCTTGACCATGTCGATCAAGGTGTACCTTTTTCATAAATAGTCAATCTTAGCCCGAAAAAGGGGTTAACATATACTAAGACGACATCAATTCATTTAATTTAACGAGTTCGAAAATACAAGTACTCGACAATATTTTCATATTTTGGAGTCTGAAAAGAGCTGAAAGGGGAATCCACCTAGAGGAACGAGTGGTATAAAATAATAGCAACTAGTTTTGGTCATGATGGAACCATTGAAAACATGTAATGGTCAAGAGGTTGGCTAATAAGACCACTCATCGCAGATGTTCCTCGGGCAAGGGTAAAACAACCGATTAAAAGCGTATGATCGGCCAAAGAGATGGTGATGATGGAATGAAAAAACCAAGGCTCATCTAGAAAAAATAGGCTGATGAAACGTCAATCACGAGAGTTAAAGTGGGGATGGTTTCATTTTTACACAAGCTTGAAACATGAGAAAAACTATGCTTCTATATACTTGAAGATGGTTTCATTTTTCACAAGCTTGAAACATGAGAAAAAATATGCTTGGAATTGGTTTCATTTTTACACAAGCTTGAAACAAAGATAAAATATGCTTGAAATAAGTTTGCATGCCCCTAGCATAATGACTCAATTCGAGGTACATGCCCCTCAATCTTCATTTCATTCACCTAGGTAGACTACTGGTTACTAACAAGTAGATGGAATGAAGGTTCACTTATGAGATCAAGTGAAAGACTCGATTGGGATTTTACGAGATCTAATCAAAGATTCGAATTGGAAGGGGATTTGATTCATTTTTTAACAAGCTTGACACAGGAAAAGAACCATGCTCATGACACCTATTTCATTTTGTAACAAGGTTGACATAGTAAAATAACTATCCTCATGGGGACCTATTTCATTTTTTAACGAGGTTGACATAGTAAAATAACTATCCTTGTATCCTTTGTTTCATTTTTTAAGGAGCTTAACATAAGTAAAAGAAATCTGCTCCATATCCTTTGTTTCATTTTTTAAGGAGCTTGACACAAGATAAGGAACTTTACTCCACATCCCTCGTTTCATTTTTTAAGGAGCTTGGCACAAGACAAGGAACTCTGCTCCAGCCCTTGTTTCATTTTTTAAGGAGCTTGACACAATACAAAGAACTTTTCTCCATGGTCCTTGTTTCATTTCTTAACGAGCTTGACACAGGACAGCAAACTCTGCTCCACGATCCTTCTTTCATTTTTTAAGGAGCTTGACACAAGACAAGGAACTCTATTCCACATCCCCGTTCACAGACCAAAAGAGGCCATGGCTTCCAAGAGGTTCTCACCATATGGGAGAACAACGCTCTAGAAGGGATACATGTCTAGGGATCCAATTGAAAAATCTGGCTCCAATACCCCCAGTACATGGTGTACTACATCACCTACTAGATCATCAGTAGATGTGGGAATGGAACAAGTGGCCACGTAATTAACTTGTGGCGGGGGTGATACCACTTGCATATAAGAACCACTTAGGTATGATGGTTGATTCGGAGTTGATTCAAGACCAATGAATGTAAGTTGATCAATGGTCACAATGTTTCCTTCATGCGGGAAATACATCACTTGGAAGCGAGAAGAAACAAGTGCTCCCATGACATAAACATAATCACGACCAAGGAGTAGATTAAAATCTAAAGGACCTTGGACAACCATCATGTCTATATAGACAATTTTTCCTCCCAAAGTAATAGGAAACTTAGGAAAGATCCCTAATGGTTGACTAGTTCCTCTGTTAAAAGCTAACAAATTATGGGTGATGTGGACAAGCTGAGGAGAACCTAAATATTTCCAAGTAGTTGAGGACAGAATGCTAACAAATGCACCCTCGTCTATGACAGTAATCTTGTACTATAATCTGGAAAGGTACATAAGATGGAAGAAGATATCCTACCAGTCGACTCCAATCAAAATAAGTGACCAAACTACTTAGAGGGGGTGTCGTAGGAACAAGAGATCTACCCTCTTCCTTGATGGGAACAAAATAAATTCTCTCATGCACCTCCAGAACAGGAGGATTTACCTCCAGTTCATTTGAAACTAAAGAAACCAGAAGAACCTTAGTATAAGGTTCACTCTCTACGAGAAAGGTACGGTTCACTGAAGGTGGAGTCAATTCTACCATTTTCTCGACCAATGGTTGGTTGAGAAGGGACTCATGGGACTCACTTTCAGAGAGAGCAGGGTTGACCAAAGATGAATTTTGATCAATCATTGGATCAACTAGTGAAGAATGAGGGGAAAGCTTTCGATACCCAGTTGGAAGACAAGGTTGAGAAGATGTGATGTTTTCCAACTCTTTGGAAGCTTCATCAATAAGAGGACGAAGGTGAATGGGATGATTACCTTCACACAGCTTATAGGGAAATTTGGCTTTTCTCTTTTTCCCATGAACTTTACTGTTACTAGTTAAAGGTTTATCATCAGCATGATCACCAGAGGCTGATGACAAAGGTTGATGTGAACCTATGGACCACACTTCTAAAATATTAGGAATACTAGGACAATTCAAAAGAAGGTGGTCACCCTTACATAAAATGCAAGGGAATTTTACTTTCTGGGGCTGGTTGGAAGATTTTCCTACATCATTTGCATCCGTAGCAACGACTTCTTGGTTGCCCCCTTTCTTATTTTTCTTCTTCTTATTCATCCTCTTCTTCTTCTCCTTAGCTTTATGGTTACTAGGATCCATACTTTCACCAGGCAAAGAGGAAGAACGGGGTGAAGAAATAGGTGAAGAAGGTGAGGGGTTAACTTTAGGATCAACATGAGGGTGATATTGTTCAGGTGGAGTAGAACTTGGTTGAAAAGCAGTTTGGACACTTGGAACCACGGAGGTTGAAATAACCAAACTCACAGACCAATGGTCAATCTAGGAAGGGACAACATTGCCATATAGGGAGCACCAACATTTCCAAAAGAAGGAAAAGGACTAAGATTCCCATCAGGGAGGATTCCTTGGTTGGTGAACTCAAGAAATGTTGCCATCAGTATCAATCTAAGATCTACTAAGGAGTATTTCCACATGAAGGATGTTGTTTCACGGTCAATTAATTTTAGAATTTGAAACAAAAACTTTGCCTTTTCATGTTTTAAGAGTCGAGAAAAGGATGAAAAGGTGACTCTAGTCACTTTTGTTGGTTTAGCGAGCTTGAAATGACAAGTGCTTGATGATCTTTTCAAATTTAAGGAGTCAAAAAAGATTGAAATGACTACTTAGAATACTCTAGGCAAAAAGGATTACCAAGTAACCGTGAACTACAATATACACCTTAGCAAATAAATTTACCAAGGACTTGACATACACGCACGAAATCTCCCTGAATGTTGTGTTCGGTGTATCACGCTCACAAGGCAACAAACTTGGCTTCCTATGGATAAAGGTTTGTAACCTATGAGGGTCTCCCTTTATATACTCGACAGTACGGGGAGCACAGTCTGTGCTAGCACTTATCTAATGCAAGAGTATTGCGAAGGACAGTTGCTAATTTTTATAGACGTCGGAACACGTCTCTAGCCTAGACCACTAAGTATGAACGTTAATGTTTCAAATTCTCCTTAGATTAATTTATAGATTTTAAAGTTAATCTTGAAATTATGTTTCGATTTCAAGGCCTTAACAATGTCACCTAAACACCTAAGATGCAACTATATGATAAAAAGAAAACTTTTTTTTCAATGAAAGCCAGACTAATCAAGGGAAGAAATTTCAATCAATAATGCATCATGCAAAAATCCTTCCACTAATTTTCACTTTTGTCTTCCTAATTCAAAATGTGAAAATGAAATCTAATCTTTCATTTCACTAAATGTAATGCCAAAAGTAAAAAAGATTTCCAGCTTTCACTATCCTAAATGCAACTTTTCGAAAGAAAAATAATTTTACTTTACTAAGATGCATTTATATGAATTATGATTTTCTTTTCATTTTGAATGATTTGATGCACCTAATATAGTTTTTAGCTTTCAATCACTGAAAAATGTGATCTATTTTCAATGATGAATCTCAAAAGATAACTTTTCAATGCAACTAATCTAATGCATTTTCACGAAAAGTAAATTTCGAGATACAAGTTAAAACAAATGCAAAACAATGTTTTCAATGATTTCCACAGAAAATGACTCTCAATCAATCCAGCAAAATAAGCATCTCAATGACACCAACAAGCAGCAAGTGATGACCAATTGAGTGGAAACCCTAGAACTCAATCAGATTTCACTTCAAATCCAATGAGACAAATTTTGCAAATTAATCAAGACAATCAATCAAAAACACCATAGGCACTCTGGAAAATCACTAATAGAGGACACAAAGACTGAAATTAAGAAGAAAAACCCTATTGTCTCTTAAACTCTGGGATCATCGCACCTATCATAGGAAAAAGAGCGATAATTGTGACTGTACTTAACAAATCTGCGATGTCATCACGACTGTAAGGGACAAACGCATGATGGGCAAGAAAAATGAAGAAAAAATAAGAAGTATTCAAGACCAAACAAAAATAAATGTCCTCAAGCAATCACCAGCAAGTGGAAATAGTTACAAAAAAGCAAACAGGCTAGAAATTTGATGGTTGGTCAAACTTGTTAGGGCCTAAATGTACCTCAGGCTAAGAAAGGTAGGATCTAGGGTAACATCAAACCACGCTTAACCTGGTAGCTAGCCCTACCAGGTCGAGAGAGGGCTCTCTCTTGATCAATCTCAGAAAAATATGATCAATGAGGCTTGAGATGACTGATATGAATACTGATCTTAGGCTAGGTATGTGTGAAAAATAGTTTGATTGAATATAATGATGTTTTGTTGGCTCAAATGGAAAGGCAGATTTGGGTCTGGGGAATGAGGCTCAGTTTTGCAAAAATCTCTATGGGGCAAGGTAGGAAACTGATTTGGCACTTCAAATTGAATGAAATTGAGAGATTTAGACAAGTGAGGAGTTGAAGAGGGCAAGAAAACCTCAGGGATCCTCTTCAAATAGCTGAAAACATCAATAACTAAGCAAACCCTAGGTAGAGCACTACAATTTCAATGGATTCTACCTTTATCCTTGTTTGTTTTAGTTAAGAAGAAGCAATATAGATAATGGAATACATCAAACATAAGTAAACTCACAATTACAGAAGGAAACACAATACTAAAGCAAGATGCCACATGAATCCCATAAAGTGCTGCAAACCTTGATCTATTCCTTAGCCAAAAATGCTGATATGTGTATTCAATGAAGCTCCAAGCTTTCTCAAAAGTCCAACCTTCTGCCAAAATCTAGCCCCTACACTATGAAATTCATAAAATATATACATTTGCTCATCCTTGTACTAAGGGAATTGAGCTCAACCATTTTCTTCAAAATAGAATCAGTTACATTAAACTTGGGCCAAAATTCTGAAAATAGGTGTTGAATATGAACTCGTATCTCCTAAACCATGGCACCTGTTACAAAACTGAAGGATTTTTTTGTATATAAGATCATGTTGGAGAAAAACCTCTCTCAAATTTGGGAAATTTATTTCCAGTTGCTCGCAATCTGTTCCACAAAATCATCTCTAAAACAGAAAATCATTAAAAATTTAAATCTGTGAAAATGAGTTGTAACGATCTAGTCACATATCCCAATTCGTGACACCTGTGAATAAAATAAAAGAGGTTTTTTTTATATGTCTTGTGGTTAACAAAAACCTCTTTGGGTTTTGTAAAATTACTTTCCATCTGTTGTAAAATGGCACCGTACTAAAATGACTAAAACAGTAAAAAAATATGAAAATTTTGCTTTGTTTTAATGTAGGCTCCAAATATCACTGTATATCTCCCACATAGTAGTACTTGTGCATAAACTGAAGGAGGTTTTTTTTATTTGGTATGTGATGAACAAAAACCTCTTTCACGTTTGAAAAATTCCTTACCATTATTTCAGAAACTGATTTTGTACTAAACTTGTCATTGTGTGCAGCAACTGACCTCAAAACATGCATAACCAAGAATCACTCATTCATTTCGATCATATCTTCTAATCCAGGAGCCGGTTACGGGAGTGTGATATGCCGTTGGAAATATTTTTCTAAGTTTCTTCTGATGGACACACTTGTTACATGTTTTGTGTTGAACATCATGTGCAAAACATCTAACAAAACCAGACATAGTAAGAGCTCATGTTGATCCCTGGTGACAAGCTACGAAGACTGGAACTAACAAAACTCAACAAAAAACAAAAAGAAGGATTGAAGGAAAAGGGTTATAGTTCCCCAGTGGAGTCACCATTTTTTTGTCTAGGTAAATCCTCTCTACAAACAGAGATGGTCCCTCTAGCCCAATGAGTGGGTCTGGCAACCGAAGTGACAATCTACCAGACACCTTCCTAAGTTACAATTGAAAAGAGAGACGAAGAAGATGGCCTGGCTCTTTTTGATGCTATCTCGATCTCCTTTGTTGAATACCTTGAATCACTTATGTCATGGGCTCGTTCCTACTACTCATAGTGTTTATGCACCTGCACAAGAGATCAAGACACAACAAGGTATGCAAATACAAATAGCATATTCAAAAGTAACCTACTTAACTGATCAAGGAATGTTAAGCTAAATGATACATGAGGATACACATTTAGGGAAAATGAACGAGAAATTGTATATTAATAGAAAATAAAAGGAAGCATACAACCAAGCCTTGATGTTGATATGCACTCCTTGAATGAATATCCAAGTCCAAGCTAAGCTCTCCAAGCACTCCTTCTCCAAGCCAAATGAGTAGCATATATGCACAATATTAGCATAAGGGTGCAAATAGGCATAAGCCAACCAGACCCACCAGCCTCCAACCATTTGGGAATGGAGAGGATGAATATATAGGCTAGGAAAGGGTTTTAGGATCTCTCCAGAGATAGGATTAGGCCCTCATCTTAAGGAGGTAGCTCATAGAGATAAGACCCAGAGGCCAAGTTGGGAGAATTCGACCTCATCTATGCCGAACAACCTCCAGCTCGCCGCCCTGGAAGCTTCTATAAAACAAAGCTTCTCATCCTCTTTGGGAAATTTTCCTTTTTGGGATCATCGCAGGTATATGAGCAAACAGAGTGATTCCATCGCGGGTTTGGTATAATGCAAGAGGCAATCATCATTGTTTTTAGCCTCATAAGAGCGATGATTCTCAAATTAGGGTTTAAGAGTTATTTCCTTTAGGGGAAGTTCAAGGAATTTTCCAATCAATGCCTTAGGAATTATTTGAACTGCATATATGAATGAGTACACTGCATTATGGGCATGTTTCGGGCACTTCGGGGTATTTCACAGGGAAGTGCAGGAGGTGTGACAAAATACTGTGTAACAATTGTCTATGCCCTCTGAAGAAGTCCCAAACAAAAAAAATGAAGGCTCCATAACAAAGAAGATGAAATTGATGACATCGGAAGAGGGAGCCTTACAAGCAGTTGATTGTCCCATGATCTCCACCTAGAGCAGAAATATGTTGGAAGCAAGTCCCTAGTTAAGAAGGAGGTTGGACAAGTCCTTGATTAAACAGGAGCTTAGGTATATTCATTGTATAGGAATGGGTACATTCCTTCATAGGAATGAGTATATCCTCCTTGATTGAGAGGGATATATAAACATGTCATTCTTGTCTTCACTTTGGGAAGAAAGAATGGAGGATTAGGTAAGCATCTGGCATCCAATACTCTTTGAGGATGTGGTAAGGAATGCAAGATAAGAGTAGTCGTAGAGGACCAATATTCTTTGAGGACTGGGAATCACATATAAGGATAATCTGAAAGGACATACCCTAAGAGAACCCAGGTGGGGTATGTTCCTTGAGAGATAATGATGAATGTGTCTAGAAATCATTAGTCTCACCAGCATTGTGCTCTAATATTTTGAAGAGATATAGTTTCTAGTCAAGGCCTTGCTATGTGATAATGTTGGTTGGTATTGTTAGCACCCTATAATTGAACCTCTAGGCTGAGAAAGGCTTACAGGGGTAACCATAGACCTCTTAGGGTTAGAAATTGATCTTTTCTAATAGGAGGGGGCTCCCTCTCTTGAGAATGTCCAGGTGTAAGAAACAATCAAGCTTGGTGACATGAAATAGAAACCAGGTTTCTAGAGGTAACTTGGTTGAAAATGGTGGTTGGAAAAATTGAGAGGGAGGGCCACTGTATGGAAAAATAATTCAAATCCCAATACAAAAGTATTTGTGCATACATGAAAACCTATTATAATAGAGGCAAGGTAGGTAAGATTCCAAGCTATAACATAAATTTTGATCAAATATTAGGAAGAAGGTGTGAATGGAGAACTTAACTTAGAGTGCATTTCATTATAATTTCAAAAGATAAACAATCCTTCAGGACATCAAATAAGATGAACTCTAAAAAATTGTTTTAGCAGCAGCATAAGAATGAAAGAGAAATAGATATATGAATAGCATAGCACATGAAAAATAGCACAAAACTCAAAATGCATGCCACATGAATCTCTGGCTAATATGGAAAACACAACACTGATAACTTTATCGAACAAAATGAACACACATACACTAGTCTTCTCCCAAAGCCCAACCTTTTCTTCATATTTTGTTCGACTTAAATACAATTTTTTAACACACAACCCAATATGACCAAATACATTGCATCACTTATCCACTAAGTGGATTGAATCAAACTAACTTTAGCAATATAATTTTTTTAAACAAAGCTAACATAAAAAGATGAATTTTTTATCCTTAAAAAACACAAATTACTTAATCATATCCAACTAATGACTTATACATGCAGTTTCAATGTTATCCATGTCCTCAAATAACAATACATCGAAACTAGAACCAAACACAAAAATAAAAACAACAAGTCTATGAGTTGCACAACAGTGGAGGGTTGTGCAGTCAGCTCCAGCTAAGCATGCACACTTGTAATATTGACGAACAACTGGCCAATGGAAGATGATGACTAGGTGGATGAGGTGGAGAGGGATCCATCCTATGTGTTACTTTGCATGTACAAGCTCCAAAACTACTCAATCCCACCTTTGCGCAACAAAAATTTAAAACATGTAGCTAAGTTGTGCTTTCCCACTCCAAACAAAACCAAGATCCACAAATGATCACTTAAGGCTTATGTTACTACCAACAACATCCAAAATTACAACATTTATCCATGGTTCTCGACAAAACTACAAAACAAATTATGTTGCGCAATAGTGAAAAAGTCCAACAAATACAAAATGAAATCTCCACTAGTAAAGAGAACATTTTTCAAAAACTATCACCTACTTATTTTCTTACTAATTGAAGGCTTGTTGGATGATGACTTAGTATCCTTGTAGGAGGTCTTAGTTTCTTTGATTAACTGTGATTGTGGTTGTGGCTTTGGCACACTTCAAGATGTTCATTTGTATTTTTTCAACTGCCTCCTAGCCTTTGACACCTTTTGCTTCAGCAGCCTTAACCTCTTCCTCAAAATAAAATTTCTCATGTAATAATTTGTTAAATTGCTTCACAGGGGAAGAGTCCATTTCATGAACTGTTTGGCTCCATCAAGTGCATCGGAAGCTTCTGCAAGTTGAGTAACAGTTTCTTTGATGGTCTTATTAATGGCTATCTTATATTTTTCATTGTTCTTTGTTATCTGGTCAGCTTTCCATTGGAAATTTTCAATTTATTCAAACAACCTCTGGTATTCCTTCCACTCGTCAAACATTGGTTTCTTTGTTCCCTAAAATTTACTTCCATTTGTTCTTTCCACCCAATTGTAGCCTTTGTTGCTCTAGTCATGGGTTTCTTTGGTTTCATTTTAGGTTCTTCCATGTCTTCAACATCTATCACCTGCTTGCCTTTCTCTTGTGCAGTGAGTTTAGAAGGCCCTTTAAATGTGTCACCCTCTACTTGTTGAGTTTCTTGTGATGTTATATGTCTGAGTTCCCTATTCTCCTTTTGCAAATAAGTAATCTAAATGTGTGCTTTAGCAAGATCATCTTGAAATTTTGCAATTTCATTGTCTTTGTCCTCTTCCATTTGAACATCATGTGCTTCACCTATGTCTTTCTCTAGCATGTCTTCTAGAATACTAACAGTTTGTTGAGGAGTTGGCTCCTCAATGATTTGCTTGGTCCTCAACCTGGTTGTTGCTCTAAATACAAACTGTGTTTCCTCCACTGCTGGCACCTTTTCTTTCCCCTTATTGGTTTCCTTCTTATCACTAATCAATTTTTCCATTATCTCTTTTACTGTTGCTTCATTTTTGGGCTCTTCTTCTTCTTCATGTATCTCCATTGGGGATATGTCTACATGAGCTATCAAACCTATATTTGACAAGAAACTCTCCCATTACATTTTCCTCTTCTCCACCTCATGCAACACTAGCAACTTGATCGATGAAAAATGGAAAATACTAAGCATATGTTTATCTCCCTTTGATTTCACCCTCCTTGCCATTTTACCCATACTTTTAAATAAATAAAATGGAAAATTAAATCTCTTCATGGCAGTAAAATGCATGAGATGTCTGATATGATACTGATATACCTACTAAACCTGCCCTCACAGGTGAAGTACCTCTGGATTACTTTCATCAACAAACTATAATGATTTAATAGGTAATTTATGGGAAAAGTAGTAACATACTTATCTTTAAACTGAGGTTTGACAAATTCCTTGAAGTATGTTGCATCTAGTTCTTGCCCCTTAAACCAATTCTCACTTTGCAAAGGGATAGTTGTAGCTTCAGAAATAGTTTCTCTATAATTACAAACTCCAAGTCTCCTAACTTGACTCTATCTCCTTTGAAATTTAAAGCAAACATGCTTGCAAGTTGTACATGACGGTTGTTGGGCTCTTAATTTATCATTATTATTACCACTTCTTAGCATTCATTTCATCTATTTCCACTATTCTTTTATCACATTATTTACCATAATTTATTATATAATTCATTTCATAATCATTTATGCTCTTGTGGATAAATAATATATGATCTCATTTATTTTTAATAATTAATGATTATTATGCATGATTTTAGTTTATTCATTCGTTATAACCTCACTCATGATTTTAGCCTCCAAGATCTCTTCCAAATTGCAAATTTGGTCTTCAACGGATAATTAGATATTCCAACTCAGGAATTCGTTGGCATAAGAAGTGACAGTTTTGCGTTGGAAGTTTTGGGCAAATGAAAGCGAATCTGGAAAATCTGAGACATGGTTTTGTTCAGAACAAACCAAATCAATTTTCTAGTGAGCAGTTTTCAGAAATTCAGTTTGTATTGGGAGAAATCAAGGTTCTTCGAAGGACATATTTGCAGATTTTCCATTGCGGCCGTTTTCTAGAATTGCCCAATTGTAATAACCAAATTCGACTTGTTCCAGTTGAATCATGATGGACAGATCTCTCAAATCTCATCTTGAACATTGAGATCAGTTTGTTGCAAGTTTCCATTGGATGTTTGTATATTTAAAAGACACAATTCAAAGAGAGAGGGGAGCTAGCTGATGTAAGAATTGAGCCTTGTAACAGTGGAACTCTTGTTAATGAAATTTCCAGCCTTCTGATATTTTTCTCAATATGTGAGTTAAGCATAACCCTGACCAGGGAGTTGGGCCCACTCTTCTGACCAGGTGTTGTGTGTGTGTCCTTTTTATGTATATTGTTTTATTTGTTGTATTTTCTTTATTGTTGTTACAGATTTCCATAGATTGTTGTGAATGCTTTTCTTTCTGCAATTTAGTTTCCATTACTGTTACAGCGATGCTTTAATTTCTTAGTCACAAACCCTTGGTCAATGTAAGATTGTAACCTTGCTCCTACATATACCTTACGTGTTACCTTGAAAAATGTATGCACCTGGATTGATGAATTAATGTAGGAAACGGGATTGAATAATTTGTTCATACTCGGACACCAACATTTTGGCGTCGTTACCGAGGAAGGCTAACAAGGTGCAAGACACGATTTGTATCGACCAAAGGGTCAATCTCTCGTCCTGGGGAGGGAATCATCCTTTGACACCCTACTCCAGGTCCTGAGCGTAGTTATTTTTCCTGCATTTTTGCTTGTTTTTATTTTATAGGATCCACTCTCTCGTCCTAGGGAGGAAAAGAGTTCTCTCACCTGCTCCAGGTCCCGAGCTTGAGATTTCCTTGTGTGCATTCTTTTCTTGTTTGATTTCTTGTCCTGGGGAGGGAAGGGTCCTCTGACACCCTGATCCGGGCCCTGAACCCTAGGTTTCTTTTTATTCATCTATTTTCCTTTCCACTTAATCTCTCATCCTAGGGATGGAATGGTCCTTTGACACCCTGCTCTAGGTCTTGAGCTTTAGATTTCCTTTCAAATTGTTTTTTTCCTAGGAAGAAAAAGGTAGAAATTTGAAGAAATCTTATCATTTCACTCAAGTGGTGATGTAAGCACCACCCATTCCACTAACAAATTGACAGGAATATCTGAAGGAGGAACCTCAAAGCAGCACATGAAAAACATCTTCTATTATGGTAAGAAATGGCTCACATTGTTACTTTTGAATTCCCTTTCAGCGATCTAGGAGGAGTGAAACAAATGCACATAATTCCTCCATCTTCTCTACCATGTTTTCATGGTTTGAATAATGAGGACCTAGATACATTCTTGTTTGAGTTTGAAGTACTTTGTAGAGGATATGATTATTGTGCTAATGATCAAAGGTTGAAAGCGTTTCCTCTTACTCTAAAAGGAGCAGCTCTTCGATAGTTCATGAGCCTTGGTGGGAACTGCATTAAAACATGGGAGGACATGAAGAGTGTATTCTTGGAGAAGTACCAAGACTATTGCAAGGCCAATGAAGATATTTTCAGTATGATACAAGGGGAAGATGAAAGTTTGGAGGACTATTTGGAGCGATTTAAATACAACCTTCAAAAATCAAAGAATAAGCATTTGGAAAAAGAGATCTTAAAAACACTCATTCTTAAAGGGATCAAAGATGAAATTTTAGAAATCTTAAATCTGATAGGAAAATGTGATGTTTTTCAGCTATCATATGATGATGTTTGTGATTTATGCATAAGGTATTCAAGAGGAATATCCAAGGCTGGTGAGAATTCTAGAGAATTTTCTTCTTTCCTTTCCAAATCTGCTACAAGAACAAGAGATATAAGAGATGAAATTAGTGATTTATTTGAACATTTTAAAGTTGATTTTATTAGCTCTCTAAATTCACAATTGCATGTTTTGCAAGTTAAGAAAATTCAAGTAGAATTTGAAGAAGTGATTTTTCCTCAATGCCAAAAGGAGCATCCTATGGATAGTTTCTCTTTCTTACCTGGGATGAAAACAACATTTCCAAGAGATGGAGAAGCTGTAGAAATTTCATAACCATTGAAACCTTGGCCTACATGTATGTTTCAAAACACTTCCTCTCCATTGTCTTACTTGCATAATCTATTATGGAATACTCATGTGTTAGGGCAGCCATGCCAATCTCAATATAACCCCCATCAATCTTGTCCACAAGTTTGGCATGGTTCATCCTATGATTACATGACTACTCTCCCTCATCTTGTAGCACAAAAATATCATCCATATTCTTTTCCATGTTTTCAATAACACCTTGCTTGCATATCAAAATCATCCGCACATCCCAATCAACTACATCATCAAAATCCTCCATGCCATACACAATATCATGCTCAACTCATTCCACTCCCTCACCATAATAAACCAGTACAACATGCTTACAGTGTTGAATTTAAAAAATTACCTACCCTTCCCACCCAACCTATCTCGCATACGCAATTGTAGAAAACTTATATCGATATTGGAAATGTTCCAAATCCAAAAATTGTAAAAGTTATGGAAGAAAAGGAGGTTTCTTATAGTCTGCGTCAACAAGTTGTTTTAGAAACTCAAGAACTTCATGATATGACAACTATGGGAAATAAAGAAAGTAAAGGATATATTGAAGATTGGTTTCACTCCATCAATTGTTCACAGCATCACTCCATACTTCAACAATTTTTTACATCATATGTTCAAGGGAAGTTGGTCTCTCATACCCTAGTATTTATTGATAGACATTTCTCAAATTCGGGTCTGTATACACTTGAGGCCTTATTTCTAAAATGGCTCCATTGGAAGTACTCTTATACATAAGTATGTTTTATTTTTCAAGGTAGAAAAGGTTAGTGTAGAAAATAGAATAAATACGTATATAAATCATTTTTGTTATATGTAGAACGAGTTGTGTTTGCTGCAACTTGGTGAGTATATCAATATAAATGGTAAATATTTGAATTTAATTGTGTATATAGATGTATTATATTGAAAAATATATTTCTACAAACACTCATCATCATTTTGAAATTAAAAAAAAAATTATCATATCTTAGGGTGTGTGGGCTTGATAAAACCATTGAAATCACAGTCGGTACAGTCATGTTTTGAGGAAAAAAATGGGAATATTTTAAAAACCCATTTCTATACTAGGTAGCCCTTTATTTCTAATTTCTAATCCAATTTGAATCACTCAATTTGGATTTGAAATGAAAAAGTTATGACCAAAACATTGACAGTATGTCGAGCAGGCAGCTCAAGAACAAGTTGGGACAATACATTTTTGGAGACCTAAATGAATAGATTTTTTTAAACCTGTTTCTATGGTATCTCACCCTATTAATATAGTTTACAATGCAATTTGAATCACCCAATTTCGATATCGTATGAGAATGTTATGACCAAAATACTGACTGTCTATCGTAAATCAGCACCTTTAAAACTTTGTTTTTCCAACTGTTCCTTCACACATTTGGCCCATCAGTTCTTCATGATTTCAAAAATTGTTTCTATTTTATATAGTTACATGAATCTAATTTAATCTTCAATTTGAATCTGTTCAATCCGTCATCAAACAAAAAATTTATGCTTAAAATATCAACTGTTGGTCTAATTTGGGAAATCGAAAATGACTCTGTTATGCAGGTTGTTCTAAGTAAATTTGACATATCATATCATGGAATTTTTAAAACATATTTCAATTGGAGATATCCCTATTAATTCATTTTCATTTTTCTTTTGAATCATGCAAATCAAACAAAAAACAAAGAGTAAAATATTGTTGGTTAGTATGGTTGGTCACCGCTGTCCCGCAGGTAATAAATTATCTCTACTTTGTTATTTGTTTTCCATGGATTTGTTTTACAAAGTAACTACTTGTTAATTTTTTTCATATTTATTAGATTTAGAGAGCCCGATCACCTCTCTTCTTCCATGATTACATGTTTTATTACTGGTAGACGCTCATTTTTTGCAAGCCCGAGGAGAATAAAGGAGGTCAATTTGTTTTTGAACTAGTGATTATTGAAGGAAATGATAATGAAATAATACATTTTCATCCCAGCATCTATTAAGAAATATAATATCATATAATTTTGATTCTTTCGAGGTGCCATAGAAATTGATCATAAGAATTTGTTACAAATTATTCCTGTTATTTCTCACCAACAACATGAAGACTTTTTTCATTACCTAATGGATTCATAACAGGAGAAATGGAGAATTGATTTCCATTTGAAGATCCAAGTCATTTCCGTGAAAACATTTTTCCATTCATTTACCATTGATAGATTGTTGTTTCTGGAAACAGATTGATATTCCCTTAGGAAACAACATTACTGCAATCAAAATCATAGTCGTTGCAACTTAAGTTATTTATTTATTTTTTGTTTTTCAATAAAATTGTTGTTTATTTTATGATTTTATTTTTGGTTTTTTTCATGTGTTCAAAGTCACAAATTTTGTTCCTTCATCAAAATAAAAGGAAGTTCTCAAGTTTCACGATGTTGCTCCATATTTATCCATTTGTTCCTGAGTCTTATCAGTATATGGTTTCCTCAGATCCATTAGGTGTTGTTACTCTGCCACTGTTGTTACTCCCAAAAATTTTCAAAGTGTCGGATGTTGTTACTCCTTGGGTGTTGTTACTCCGTCATTGTTGTTACTCCCGAAAATTTTCTAAGTGTTGGATGTTGTTACTCCGCCAATGTTGTTACTCCTTGGGAGTTGTTACTCTCGAAAATTTTCTAAGTGTCGGATGTTGTTACTCCTTGGGAGTTGTTACTCTCGAAAATTTTCTAAGTGTCGGATGTTGTTATTCCTTGGATGTTGTTACTCCGCCAGTGTTGTTACTCAGCTGGTGCTATTACTCTGCCAGTGTTGTTACTCCGTCGGTGTTGTTACTCCATGATTGTTGTTACTCCTTCGGTGCTATTACTCTGCCAGGGTTGTTACTCTGCTGGTGTTGTTACTCCGCCAGTGTTGTTACTCTGTCGGTGTTGTTACTCCGCTAGTGTTGTTACTCCACCAGTGCTGTTACTTTGCCAATGCTGTTACTCCGCTCGTGTTGTTACTTCGTCGGTGCTGTTACTCCATCACTGCTGATACTCCGCCGGTGTTGTTACTCCGCAGGCATTGTTACTCCGCCAGTGTTGTTACTCCGCCAATGTTGTTACTCCATCATTGTTGTTACTCTATCGGTGTTGTTACTACATCATTGTTGTTACTCCGCCGGTGTTGTTACTCTGCCAGTGTTGTTACTCCGCCAGTGATGTTACTCTGTCGATGTTGTTACTTCGTCGGTGTTGTTACTCCATCGGTGTTGTTACTCCGTCACTGTTGTTACTCTGTTGTTGTTGTTACTCCACTAGTGCTGTTACTTCACCAATGTTATTACTCAGCCAGTGTTGTTACTTCACCGGCGCTGTTACTCAGCTAATGTTGTTACCACCATAATCCGTAACCCCCACCATAATTATTACCACCATAATCCATAACAATCTGTAACCCCCACTTAACCACACACATTGGAACTTGAATCATACACGACGACATTAACTTGGTGAATGGGGAAATACATTTAATTGTCTAGGTCCTCTTTGACATAATGATTGGGTAGTCAATTTATCTTTGTTTATCTATAAACATAATTTTATTTTTTAAGGAATAATTATGAAAAGATGATTTCATCATGGCAACTTTCGATTTTCCTAATTTGTCAAGTCCCTGATTTTGTAAAATTTATGATGATGACCACAAAATTGCACTTAAATCTTTCCATCACTATCTAATGAATTATTCCTCAAACCCCAATCTTAACAAAGCAAAATATATTTATCAGCAATCATTTGAAGGTTGTTAGTATTTGAGAAGCAAAATTACCCGAGTTGAAAATAGTCACTACAAAACGTTTTATGCCATCCCTAGCTCTTAAGGAGTTGACTTGCCACCCCATCTATTAAGTGATCTTTTGTTGATTAACAATAACCATAGTTAATCCCCGGATGCGGGTGATTCATCGAGCAAATAGGAGGATGGGACAGGGGTGGAGCAGTGTCGAACGACACCTGCCATCTCCACACCACTTGGCCAGCGATATGATGGGTTCATTACAGCGGAAGGGGCCATCACATGGCTTTGCGCAACAGGAAGGAGGAATGTACAGGCGCGAAGGGGAAGGGACCATCGCCTCCACATGCTTCAGGGCTAGTTGGCCTTCGACGACATTAAATGCAGCAGTTATGGCGGAGGAAAGCCGAGACGAAGCGGAAAATGTTAAGTCTGGGAACAGGTATGGAATTGATAGGAGGCTCCATAAGCATCATTGGTCGGGAGGAGGTGGGTTATGGGAGGTGGTCGAGCTCCGCTGGGCTGCTGAGATGTGCCCTCTGCCTACTCAATCTCTGTTATGTTCGCATATCAAAGAGTATCTATGCGCTCACTCTATTCCCCTCCCCGTCATGGTGCGGCAGCGGCTAATCAGTAGAAGGGGAGGCTCGAGAGGGGGTAGTTCTCGACGGCAGGCCAGGAGGCGAAGCTCCTCGAGCTCTCCCTCCTCCTCAGCTGACAATCCTCATTACCCCAATACGAGGAGTGGAAGGGGTCGCACGGGTCTTCGCTTTACTCCCTTCCCTCTGCCCAGGTATCCCTCCCCCCACACCACACTCTTCCACTTTCGTAGCACTCTTAATCAGCCAGTCATTATGGCCACCATTTCCATCTCATTCACTGAGGAGGCGGCTCAGAACACCCAGGGGTTCTGCTCTGGAAGTGCTACATTCCGGGCGGAACCCAGTCAACATAGAGCCCAACAGAATATGAGCACAGACATGGAAATTGAGCACGGAGGGCAGCCCAAGCGGAAAGGGAAGGGGGCAATGCAGAATAGGAGTGAGGATTTAGAGCCTCAGCATGCCTTGCCAGACAAGGAGATGAACACGATGAACGAGGAGGACGCGCGGCGGGAGGAAGGTGATGGCGAGCAACATTAGATGGACAACCGTGAAAATTGGGGCTGCCCGATAGTGGAGGAACCAGCCACGGAGCTCATTATTCCCAATGCCAGGTGGCAGTTCTTTTAACGTCAGACTTCACTTCTGTTTTTGTCCATGTAAGCGCATCCAGTCGGATGAAATGCTGGTTTTTGTTGTCTTGTTAGTTATGTTCAGAAAACTGAGGATAATGTGCATTGACATCCCATTTCTTTTTGTAATTTTGACTCAATCAGACTGGTTTCCCCTCTGTTGGGGCAGTCTCAGAACTAGTTCTTCGGCAAGTTGAGAAAGGTTGTCTTCTTTTACAGCCAGTACCATCTCTGTAAATAGCTTTTTTCTTTATTAATAGATTAACCATACTTAGCAAAAAAAAAACAATAACCATAGTTAAATTTTAAACATAAATAGTCAACTAGAGGATAGGAGATCTCATCACGAGCAGACCTACCATGATCATAGGTCCTAATAGAGTGACATTACCACTATTGGTCACCAAGCCGGGGTAATGGCCTTCAGTCATAAAACTGAAGGACAAGAGGTCTCATCACGAGCCGACTTGTTCACTTTTGTTAGTTCCCATGAATGGCATTGTTATTAACTAGTTACCAAGCTAGAACAATGATCTTCAGTAGACATCGAAGTAAATTGAAATGCTTTTGTAACTATGTACTTATTTCTAATAGATGGGACATTGGCATCTCAATGGGTTAAAAAGGCATCCTTGTCAAGGCTATGGACGCCTACTGGCAGCAGTGGCCATGCCTATGGTATAGAAGTTAATTCAATACTATGATCTACTTGGTTAACTTGTTTTTTCAAAACTAACTACTGATAAGGCCACTGTTGCATATATAAGGCTTGCTAGAGCTCATGGTTCATGGGGTAATATTTAATCAGTTCTTAGATAATGGTGGTTATGGTTTATATTTATTATTGAGTTATAAATATTTACTTTACATGTTAAGGATGAAACTTTTAGGATATTTGATATTTGACATTTTGTATTATCTAATCCATCATTCCTTTATTCTACAAGTTTCATATCTTTAACCAAAGGCAGTTGCTTTACCCAATCAATCTCTGTTTAATCCTAGCTTAACAACACTACTATTATTTTGGGGAAGGATGAAGAGGCTTAATTCTGATTTTGAATCCTAATGAATTACTGATTGAGGATACTCATGAGATATGCCATAGAAATCTTGATGACAGGGAAACTAATCAGTTTGGGGGAAGGAAATCCTGCTACACTTTTTGATTACTTTCTTTGAGCTTGCATGGCTTCCACCTTCCGCATCACTTACACAAGCTCAACCTACATTAGCTTCAACAAATTTTAATCCATAGATGTCAGTCCACGTTATTTTGTTGAAAGTAAAAGTTGAGGTGAAATAACATGAGTGTTTTGATTTATTAAATGTTTAGGAGAATGTTAAAAAAAAAACAAACCATTGAGCATTATTCACTCATATTTTTCAAACCATTATTTCCCCTACTTTATACAGAGGCATTTGGGTTGCATATGGGCATGCAACATATTCAGTTTGGGGTAATGTTGGGCTCTTAATTTGTCATTATTATTACCACTTCTTAACATTCATTTCATCTATTTCCTCTTTTCTTTTATCACATCATTTACTATAATTTATTATATAATTCCATTTCATAATCATTTATGCTCTTGTGGATAAATAATATCTGATCTCATTTATTTTTAATAATTAATGATTATTATGCTTGATTTTAGTTTATTCATTCGTTATAACCTCACTCATGATTTTAGCCTCCAGGATCTCTTCCAGATTGCAGATTTGGTCTTCAACAGATAATTAGATATTCCAACTCAGGAATTCGTTCACATAAGAAGTGACCGTTTTGCATTGGACGTTTTGGGCAAGTGAAAGCAAATCTGGAAAATCCGAGACATAGGTTTTGTTCAAAACAGACCAAATCAATTTTTCTATGTGCAGTTTTCTGAAATTCGGTTTGTATTAGGAGAAAATCAAGGTCTTTGAAGGACATATTTGCAGAGTTGTTCTTGCGGCCATTTTCCAGAATTGCCTAATTGTAATAACCAAATTTGACTTGTTCCAGCTAAATCATGATGGATAGATCTCTCAAATCTCATCTTGAATATTGAGATCAGTTTGTTGCAAGTTTCCTTTGATTTTTGTATATCTAAAAGACACAATTCAGAGAGAGATGAGAGCTAGCTGATATAAGAATTGAACCTTGTAACAGTGGAACTCTTGTTAATGAAATTTCCAGCGTCCTGATATTTTTCTCAATATGTGAGTTAAGCACAGCCCTAACCAGGGAGTTGGGCCCACTCTTCTGATCAAGTCTTGTGTGTGTGTCATTTTTACGTATATTGTTTTACTTGTTGTATTTTCTTTATTGTTGTTACAGATTTCCATAGATTGTTGTGAATGATTTTCTTTCCGTAATTTAATTTTCATTACTGTTACAACGATGCTTTAATTTCTTAGTCACGAACCCTTGGTCAATGTAAGATTATAACCTTGCTCCTGCATATACCTTGTGTGTTACCTTGAAAAGTGTACGCACCCGGATTGATGAATTAATGTAGGAAACGTGATTGAATAATTTGTTCATACTTGGACACCAACAATGGCCATAAGACAATATTTTCTCACAAAAAGAAATACATCCAGTGTTTTCAAAGGCCACTTTAATAGCTGGATCAGAATTTACAAGGTCTAATTTCCTGGGCTCAATGCGCACTGCGTCCCCTCCTTTGGTTTTACTCTTGCTAGCAGTGGTATCCATTTGACTTTAAAACTATAGGACATACTTTTTTTTAGGTTCATGGCACACTGGTTTAGTGATGGTATGACAACGTAATACACACATCAACAGCGCAATGGAAACAAGTGATTTATCTCAAGATTATGACTCGGTACACTCAATCTTTGACGCCACTCAGTCAAAACCTAGGCCTGTGATTAGATTCCCAAACTTGAACCAAAAGGGAAAACAGGGTCCTTGCACAACAATTAGGTAGCAGCGTACACAACAATCCCTAATTGACATTAAACTAAGCTTCAAAAACAAATGGTAGCAGGGATGATGTATCCTACCTCAAAATATGAAGAAAACCAAATAGTGATTGTGTGTCTACTCTGCAATGTACTGGAGAACATTGTGCAGCAACTATACAATTTCCATATTTTGGGTAGCGCTTGTGCAGTAGTCTCCTATAATGAAAACCATTTATGTTTGTTACCGTGCCTGTTGGGTTTGAACTCTGAACTAGTATATGGTTGCTGAGTTTTCAGAATGGGCAAATTGGCTGAGTGAACGGTGAGATAAGGGCGACATGAAAAATTTGAAATGTGCCTTTGTATTTTTGTCCTTTCATCTAATCACATTCTTTTTTGATTGATTTGTCATGAATGTAGGTTTTGGGTAAAGGGTTATGGGAATAATGGTAATTATGGAGATGATGTGTGAATGATAATGATTAGACATGGGAGTATATAACGATGGTAGGAATGAATGGAGGGATGTAGACAACGATGTTTAGAAAGCGGGTTTAGAATGCGGGGGGGTATGTGTGTGTGTGTATATATATATATAGATATATATATGTGTGTGTGTGTGTGTGTGTGTGTGTGTGTATACACACACACACATATATATAGGGATGTTAACATATATGTCAGAGGTATATGTATGAAGGGAAGTAGGGAAATAGGATATATGATGGGAAAGTATGGGGTAAATAAAATAGGAATAGAAGAATAAATCATAACTGGTGGAATATTTTAATGAACCAGGCCCCATAACCAATAGAACCTTAGACTGAAACACATTCATTTTGAATGGTTCTGATCGACGAATACTGACACATAACCCCTTTTAACATAAGGATGTTAACATATATGTAGGAGGTGTATGTATGAAGGGAAGTAGGGAAATAGGATATATGATGGGAAAGTATGGGGTAAATAAAATAGGAATAGAAGTATAAATCATAACTGGCAGAATATTTTAATGAACCAGGCCCCATAACCAATAGAACCTTAGACTGAAACAGACTCATTTTGAATGGCTCTTATCAACGAAGACTAACACATAACCCATTTTAATCCTGATTGAATGTATAAACATCTGAGTTCATGACTTCCATTGACTGAGACTCTTTCACGATTTCAATGATGTTGAACAATGAATTTGAGGCTATGAGAACAGTAGTCGTAGGCTAAAATGTTTCTCAAAAACTAAAAATGAATGAATAAGACAAATACATTTGACCTCAAAAACTCGAGGACCCTAATAGTTATGATGCTAAATAGATGGGTTACCAACCCGACTCTTCTTATGATAATTCTTCAAATTGAGAATGTCCAAGTACCTTGTATGAATTATGAATACCTCCCTAATTAAGAGGGAGTGTTGAAATATGTAACTAGGTTTGGTCTTCATAATGACATATGTAATGTTGATCTTATGTATTTAATGAAAAGAGAAAAATAAATTCATTAATATTGTTCTTGAGGCATTAGTTTCGTGCTCAAGGGAAATTTATTTTTAGGTCAAGCTCCCATTGAGAGCTTATAGGATTTGTCATTGAGTCTGCAAAGTCAAGAGATTCATTGTCATGTATGAAAGATCCATTTGAGCATGTTACATATTGTAAAAATAATTTTTTTGAGTCAAAAGACCCTACAAGACCTCGTCATGGTGCAAAGATCAAGTCGGCCTAAAGAGAGCAATTTGTACCCCTCACAAGCCTATAAATAAGAAGGAACTCGACCTCATTTGGACTATCACTCAAGAAAGATTGATCTCCTCAAGATAGAAGCTGGAAAAGGATGAAAAAGATGAAGAAGAGCAAGATCTAAGTTTTTGGGCCTCTCTCTCTCTCTCTCTCTCTCTCTCTCTCTCTCTCTCAAGAATTTGTTGGGTAGGCCGAAGTTGCAGAAAAATTTGGTGGGCAAGTCAAAGTTGTAGGAGAAATTTTTGGGAAAAATAATTTGATGGGTAGGTCGAAGTTGTAGAATAATTTGATGGGCAGAAGAATTTATTGGGCAGGTCAAATTTCCATAAGAATCTGTTGTGAAGGTTGAAATTTCAGAAGTTGTTTGAAGCAAATTTTGACTTGGTCTTGGAGGAGTCTTTGGTCAAGGGTCCAGGTCTTGGAATTTGTCAATTGAAGATTCTATAAGAAGAAGAGTTCTTTTGCGTTTTCTTCTCAGTTGGAGAGGTTTTGGCCCTGGTTGATCACCTATATGTTGTGTCCTCTTGTTTTACTAATATTTATGGTTTGGTAGTAGCTTAATGAAAAGAACAATAAATATAATCAAGTGAAAGAAGAAAGCTAATTAAGAAAAGATACATCACAAGCAGTTATCAAAGTAAGAGAAATAACCTAATCTTGTTGCCCCTAGTATTTTCAACACTTGCAACACCCTAAAGGCCAAGAAGTAACCACTGTAGTTAAAGCACTGGTAATATGTGTTGATAAAAACTCAATTAGTAGGGTCACCACTCTCCCAAGGGGGGAAAAATGGAGTAAATAAGAAGGACAAAAGGTTATCAATGCCAAAAGAGGATTCTTCCTCCATAATGAACAACCAAATGAGGATACGAATGGAATCACAAGGGAAATCCTACCTTACCCTTGGATGATATAGCCTACCATGTTCTCAAATACATTTCTTGTGAGGCAAGGTTAAGCATAGTGTATGCTTACAAATTTAGACTCTACCAGCTGAGATTTCAAGATGACATATATACCAACTAATGGGTAGTTAAGCATCCCAGACATCCTCCTCCAATCCCTTAAGGAGATGAACACCAAGGTCAAGGAGGGTAAGCAGAATTACCTAGCCCATCATAGCCTAATTAGATTGCTAGTCACGCATGCATTAGGAAATATTCAACATCCCATTCCTTGGATGGAATTTGTTATTATGGATATACATACCTTCTTAGAGGCCTAGGTAGAGTTTGAAAAACCCCAAGCAGAGTTTGAAAAACCCCAAGCAGAGTTTGAAAAACCCCAACATAGTCAAACTAAGAAGAGTAAATAGAAGGCAGTGGTGAACCCTATATAACAGAGAGAAGGAGAAATCCTAGAGGAAGAAGAGAGCAAATTGCAACCACATTAGAAAGATGAGTATACCTGCTCAACATTTTAATTACATCAGGAGGAAAAGAACTAGGATATGTTATAGTGGCAATCCAAATCCTTATTATCCTACCCCTATCACTATTGAGGAGACCCCAATCTATAAAAAGAAGGGATACAATATACAAAGGAGCAAAAATTACAGGCACTAGAAGTACAAATAAAAGAATTACAAGCACCTATTGAGGAAATAAGGCAATAGGTACAATCACAGGGGCAAGTTGCCCATCTACAAGAACAAGTTGCCTTGCTACAAGAATAACCTGTAGAATTGCATAAAGCTAAAAAATCAGGCAATCAAAAAAGAAAGCCCCGTTCCTATTTTGCTTGGCCATTAATAGTTGTTCCTCCTCCTGCAATAACATTAAGAAGAAGGCTACTACTCGAGGTGGATAAAGAAAAAATTGAATCTCATCGGTGGAAAATAATAGCCTAATATAAAGGAGTGGCCGATGTTGCTATAATGCAGGATGAGATGAATAAAATGAGAGAATAAATGACCTTCCTAGGGTTGGATGATTCAAACAAGAGGGAACAACTTGAGAAAGAAATCAAGCAACTGAAAATCTAATTACAATAGACACAAGGATTGTTACAGACACTCAAGTTACAACCTTGGAAACCTCTCTTTAGAGGAAATCAACTGTAGACAACCTTCATGGCCCACCTCTCTTTAGAGGAAATCAATTGCAAACAACCTTCAAAGGCTTACTCATTATTATGAAAGAGCAATGGTGCTGAGATTAGATAAACATGAATGCAAAAAATAGAACCATCACTCTACAAGAGACCAAGGACTTTATTGATTTTCATCTACAATTGAGTATAGAAGACAAATCTAAGGTTATTGAATTTTACCTTCACAACCTTGTGCCCATAGATTTTACCATATCGTACCTAAACCCATACTTGGGAGATGCACAACTATTGGCCCTAGAATATTGGCTAAGGCATGAGGAAATCAAGGCTGAAGAAGTAAAAAAGACCATGGATGGAGAGTTGAAAGAGCCATTGTGGATTAGACTTGAACACCCAAATCCATCTATCCCCACCTCCACTCATGAAATCCTAACGGAAGATCCTAAAGTAGTCGAATTTTACAAGCAGAAGCAAGTGGAGGACATCCTCCACTTTGAAGATACTTTCATATTATTGGGAGAAGAAATCTCACAAGTTTGCTAAAAGAGATGGAAAGCACTGCCCCATAACATGAAAATTAGAGAATACCATTCTCCTGACATATTACAAGCTGAACTTTACAATACTCCTTTCTATAATAGGATTATTCAAAGGCTCAGAGTCTAATGGATTGGGCTTATATTCAATCCAAACTTGCTAATCAAGCTCCAAGAACATCAAAGTACGGAAGAGAGTCTAGGGAATGATAGTACAATGAAGAGAATGCAGGTTTCTACCCAATAAACACAACCACCTCTAGCTCAACATCGAATGTCAAACAAGTTGTCAAAAAAATGAATGAGGAATAGTAACTTTTTCAAAGTGTGAGCAACAATTCTAGTAGGGGGGTATGATGGGCCTCCCAAATAGGTAAAACATAAGGCCTATCTAACCACTCCTAAGCACATAAATGCTACAATAAACCTTCCTTTGTGTACTTAATAACACTTTCTTAGCTTAATGAGTTTTTAAGAGGGTTAAGGAGATTTTTTCATGCTTTTTGTGCTTAACATGACAATTATGTAGGATATTAAGGGGATTTTGCATAGATTTCAAGGAGATAGAGCTAGAGATATTCCTGGGGCCTACTCCCTACTATAGAATACTTCCAACTCGACTAGTTAAGGATAATAAATACTCCTTGCTACTGCATGGTAACCTAGGAAACATGATCCTAGGGATTTTGGAGTGAAAGCAATCCTCCCCTCAAGAGGGCTACCCCCTATCATTTTTTATAGAGAGAAGGATCGAGTAGCCCAGTAGAAATAGTAGGAGTAAGAGAACAATGATCTAGAGCATTAGGATAAGTTTAGACTTCAAGTTCTACAACTTTTTTCATTTACAAGCAATTCTTCAGTTAATGGAAGCAATATTTGATTTCAATTCCTAGTTTAGATTTGTCTTAAGGGTTCTGAGCTTCCTTGGATTAGGGCCCATCCTAGGTGCTCAAGATCCCTCTTGTACCATTATTGTTCATGTATCTGATTATCTCTACAACTTATTTATGAACATTAATTTTATGCTTGTTTATGTAGATGGTTTATGAACAATCTTATTACAAAGTATATGAGCATTAGATGATAATATTTGTAGTGGTTACATTGTTCAAAACAACATTCTTAATTATGCATTTAGTTCACTTTATTTTCTATTGTTTATCTTTTTCCCATCATTCACTATTTACTCTCTTTGTATAGTCCCATGTTTTATAGCTACAGGAAACCTTACGACATTGGATCTTGTTGGATAAACCCTGCCACAACTAATGTAATGGGTTATACATGGGTGCCTTATCATTTTACAGCCTTTCATTAGCTTCTTTGCCTTCCAAACTTGCATTTGGCATATTTTCCTACTTGTTGGACTATCTCATGTGGTAAATCATGAACTCTTGTAGCAGTTTGCAATTCACCTCCTAAACTCGCTCAAATTTGCACCCAACTCATGATTTACCTTACTTAATGTATAACAATTGTCTTGGAACCTTGAGAATGGAACTTAGATGTAGAGAGACCATGTAGATGCCTTCATTTGAATTGTTGTATAAATTTATTCTTCCCTATATAATCAGGGTTTACTGTTTGTGATATTTTATTTCAACTAAGTGCTTGTGTTCCTTGCAAGATAGAATAGGTGTGATTTTACTTCTTTGTAGTTATAATAGTTTATCTTCCTTTCTTTCAATTAGTTTAAGTTTACTTATTGTCTTATATTTCCTGCAATTTCAATTTTTCCTATAACTTAGAACGATTAGATTGGCCTTTGTATAACTAGATTTCATCTCAGTATTCCACCTACATAAAAATTACCAGAGGGGAAGAGATAATGCTTGCTAAACATACAGTTCCTCCCCTCTTCATTTTTTACAAACCTTGGGTTGACGATTAAAGTCAAGACCCTTGGTAGTTGGTGCATTATTTTTGTAATATCGAGGGCCATCACAACCCATGAGTGTCTTCATTTCCTAATGGAAGGTAATAGGATTTAACTATGGACTCTACCCTCCCCTGTTATGGCTAGGATCAGTTACTCAACTAGCCACTTCAGTTTGGATTTCTAAGTCAGAGTAGGCCTAACAACATTAGTGGTTAGTGCCTGACAACATTAGTGGTTAGTGCTTCTAATTGACAAATCTAAGCCTGGATCTTAGGGGGAGTGGAAGTATGGAAGATGGCGACAACTGATTAGGCTTGTGTTTGCGTATGGGGACTACCCAAAGGTCCATGACCTCTAGACCCATGTCAACATCTCATCCTCTGGCACAACATTTGAATTAGAGAAAATTCCAACTACAGAAGACAATAACCCCTAAAGGAGGTGAAAACCAATAGTACTGACAAGATACAACCAAGAGAGAGCCATTAATTAATTTAGAGGTTGGGCCTAAATAAATGATGGGCGGGGGGGAGGCGAAGAGTGCTAATATTGAAGATCCAAAGGTAGGCCTTGGAGTTGGATGAAAGACCTAGAGAACCATAACAATCTCAAAGAGTATTTTAACACTAGGATGCCCTATAGTCCAAACACCAGATACCACCAATCAAAGAGAAACAAGCTCAATTTTTTTAAAAGAGTGGACATAATAATTATTACTCGATCTATCGCAACAAACCTAGCTTGCTATTCTTTGTGCAAGTCCCTATGTTTTCCTGAATTTCTTGAATGCCCCATCGTAATGCTTCCTCTACCTTTTCCTTGCACCAATACCTGGTTCCTGTAGTGTTACAGCTGTAGACAACATTCATTCTTGAGGGACCAAGACCTTAGATAACTGATACACCTAGAAATTCAACATTGTAATGGAATTGTCCCACTTGTAGTTGATATTTTACACTTGCAACACAAGAGGACATGGATCAACACCAGGGAAAGTGAATGCCAAATCGTAATGTTGTATGTTGAAGGGTCACCTAGCATGTCTGGTAGCATGGGGTGGGATGACTACACCACCCCCCTCTTAAATGTCAAGAGAGGCAACAAGGTGGTGAGCCTTCCCCATACCACTAGCTTTTTATCCAACACCCTGATCATAGATACTCACACACATTATTAATTCCAATAATCATATGATTTTATTATTCGATTGCCACAAACTATTTAAATGCACATATATATTATGCAATTCTTTCTTTTATTCCATAAGATTTATGTTATTCCAAATGTATGCGTGAATTTTGTAATATCCCTAGTGAAAAGTCCATGTAATAAAAGTTAATAAAGGAAAAACAATAACCACGGTTGATGGGACACTTATTCCAAGTTAAATGTTGGGCAAGGCATCCTAGTGTGGGTGTTCATTTGGTTATTAATGGCTAGGGAAATTGGCAAAGGTAATGGCTAAGGAAATTGGCAAAGGAAATGGCAAAGGCTTTGGAGAGGCAAAATGGCATTTTGGCGCATTTATTTATGAAAATAAAGGAAATTAGGAGAAAAGGGAGGTGAAAGGTCACAAGTTGCATGTGAGGAGGAAAATGAAGAAAATAGAGGCCTCATTCATAAAAAGGCTTCTGAGGATTAGTTGGTAACATTTTTTCAGTTCAATGTTGGAGCTCTCTCGTTATTCTCTCCCTCTCATACTCTTAGACACTTAGATTTTTCTTGGATCACTCTTGGAGAGTGTGGCATACTTGGATTTCTGGAGCAAGAAGGCAAAGGAAGAGCAGGAAAGTGCAAGAGGGCATCAAGATCAGCAACTACAATGGATTTTTCTTGCAGGTACCAAGTTTCATGTATATTTTCCTCACTAGTTTTGGCATGCATGGCATATGAATGTGGATTTTAATCATGATTTATCACTCGCATGGAGGATTGCCTAGATTGACAATGGATCTCCCAAACTTGCCATTTCTTGGAAAGCCATGGAGATTGTGGATTTTTTTCATTGTTTTTTTTTGTTGGTTCTCATGTTTCCTTAGCTTGGGTTGAGTTATGAGTTCCTAGAAGCCTTGGTTGGACAAACGCTCTGGAAGCCCTGTAACATCTTGGGTTGAGTTACTAGTCCTAGAAGCCTTGGTTGGACAAATTATTTGGAAGCCCTTGGTGGGTTGAGTTACTAGTCCTTGAAGCGCTGGTTGGACAAACGCTCTTGAAGCCGGACGATAGTTGTGGGTTGAGTTACTAGTCCTGGAAGCCTTGGTTGGAACAAAAGCTCCGAAAGCTCTGGAAGGCTTGGATAGAGACCAATCTGATGATGGTTTTGTGATGTCTAACTATGAGGTGGAATCAATAATTGATGGGTTGAGGTGGATGGCCTCTGGAAGCCCTGAATGGTTTTGGATTGATGTGTTCTATGAGATCCCACATTCATGCTTGGAATATGGCATGGGGGTGAATGGCTGAAGAGAGATTTGGCTCAACCATTCTACAGTTGGGTGGAACGTGGAAGTCCCATCCCAGGTTTGGATTTTGCATCATCAATATGAGATTATTTCTCCTTGTATTTCTATGATTATTATACTAGTTTATATGTGGATCATATGGATGTGATTTATTTGGTATTTTTGTTGCTATTATGTTGTTTATATATCTGTTTTATGGAAGAAGTTATGTATGGATCTCATCATGTTTTTACTAGTAAATGAATGAACAATGTATATATGACCCAATGGATGAAATAGCAGTTGATGTGTTGAGGCATCAATGCTTCTTAACGATTCTCAACTAAGTATAAGACCCCTATTCTCAAATATGTTATTTACACCTATAGATTAAATATTCGTGATATGTTTGACAAATTCTTGTCATGGCTAGTAGGGGTCCAGTCAAGGTCTCATTCAAGTGATCACATTTATACTACCATTTACTTGTTATTTTATTGTTTTGAAGATGTGATTCAAGTGTGGGCAGTGACCTGGGCTTTGGACCTGAAAAAGTGGCTCAAATTCTGGGGACCCTGGCACAACACTATGAAAAATAGTCCCTGGACGCTGGCTTGTAGGCATGTCAGAGCATCCAGAGGTCCCTAGATGTTGGCATGCCCATAGCATGAGAGGGTCCATAGGTCAAGTGGTCCAAAATCTCAGTGGGACCCATGGGCTAGTTGGCAGAAAGGTTGGATTGGTTCTTGAGGGTCTTAATGCTGATGTTGAATGTTTTATGTTGTGTTTACGTTGGTTCCACTTCCTCAACATGACTTAGGAGGTCGAATCATATCATAGTGGCCTCTTGCACATGTTTACCTCGGTTGGCCAGTTGCTTGGGTAGATGTGGGAAGAGGGTGTTACATATTGGTATCAGAGCATGGTTCACCGTCAAACTAGATGGGTTGTGTGTGGGTCATGCATGCATGTTAGCTGCATGTGTGTCTCTTATGCTTGCATTCCATGTGCTTGTTGCATTTGCATAATGTTGATCATGGTTGTAGTGATGTCGCCATGTGGACGTTGATGTTGTTATTGTGGAATGCATCGTCTTGAGTGTATGATTGGTTACATGTTGTTATATGTTGCTTACATGTATCATTATTATATGCTTGGTTACATTCTTGTATGTTTGGTTTCATTATTGTATGCTTGGTTACATGTATCATTCTTGTAGGTTTGGTTTCAAGTATCGTTTGTTCATGATTGATCATATGCGTTTATGCATGTGTGTGGGTTGGTTACACATTACTTATGCATGCTCATGTTCACATGCAGTCAATTGTATAGTGATGTAATGATGGTTTTCATGTGTGAGGTCTTGGTATGCATTTTTAATAAGGTCATGCATGGATGACTGGACCCTAGCTAGAATGATGGTTGTGTGGTTATATGCTTATGTGTTATGTTTCTATATGTTGTCATGATTATCTTATACATGTATCACACTGATTCATTGATCTTGCAGACAAGGTATCCTCCCTAAGCTATATTAAGGTACATTGATTTATTGTGATTTGGTTTAGCTGACATGATATACCTTGCAGGAAGAAATATAAAATGGATAGCAAGATGTTAGACTACAAAGACTCTCCCTATGAATCATAAGAGCAGTATGGTGTTGGGAACTCTTCTCATTAGGTAGATACACTGAGAAGCTTAAAGGAAGAAATAAAGAGTTGTAACGCAAATAAGGACATAATCATGCAGGCACAAGAGAAACAAGCAGAGGTAAATGCAGTGATACTTCAGAGTTTGTCAGATTTGCAACAACAAGGACCATGTCGGATCAGCGATGAGCAAGAGGACATAACTAATGGGGCATATGGTAATAGGTCACATGGTGGTCACATGTCAGATAGAGATGACATGGTTAGAGATGGCATATTGTTGGACACTCTGGATAGGAGAGGGGATAGACACGGGTATTATTCTAGTTCTAATTCTGATAGGAATTATGATCATCATCGTTATCATCCTTACATGAGGAGTGATAGGGGATACTTGCCGGATGAGTTTAAGAAAGCAAAGCCACCTACTTTTGATGGAGAGATGAAGAAACCACAGGATGCAGATGCATGGTTGCTTGGCATGAGGAAGTTCTTCAGGTTACATCATTATTCAGAGAACATGAAAGCTAGAGTAGTTACATTCAGTCTCAAAGGTAAAGCAGACATTTGGTGGGAATATGTGAAGAATGTTCGATGTACTTATGAGGAGGACTTGATTTGGAGTGAGTTTGAGTGGCTATTCAAGAAGAAGTAGTTCTCAAAGAGATACTTTGATGGCAGGGAAAAATAATTATATGAGCTAAAGATGGGATCGATGACAGATGATGAGTACACTAGTAGGTTCTTGGAATTACTAAGGTATGTGCCTTATCTCACAGAGGAAAAGGCCAAGATTCATAAATTCATTAGTGGATTACTGGTTACATTCAAAGACATGATTGAGTTTGATGAGCCTAAATCATTAGAGGAGACCATCTGAAAGCTAAGGCATTGTTATGAACAATCAAAGCATAGATCTGAGACTAAGCCAGACTTGAAAGGTAATTCAAATAATAAATGAAAATGGGATAGAAAGCGAGCAAGACCTCAGAGTACAAGTAATAAAGAGAATGTAGTTCCATCTAATAATTTCAATGCATCATACAAGGGACAAGGATTTTGATCAGAAGAACATAACAAGGATACATGTTGGAAGCCTTGGAGTGTTGGACTTGTGGCAAGGATCATCGCAAGAGAGGTTTTCCATAGAATCAGGGTGGTATGCCTCATATATACATTGCATAGGATACACAAATTGTTGGGGATGTTGGTCAGAGTATTCCTTGTATTTATGTAGCATTGGATAACAAACAAACATACCATCAAGCATTTATCATAGAGATGGATGGTAAGCTTTGTGATTAAGTTATTTCAATTTTGATTGACCTTGGATATAATTATAATTATGTTAGTCCTGACTTGGTGGATAAGTGTGGTTTGAGTAAGGAATTGCATGCTGAATCTTGGTTAGTGTTGTTGGCTACAGGTACAAAGAAGCAAGTTCATCATTGGGTAAGAGCTTGTGCATTTGATTTGAATGGTATGCCTACAGCGGCACATTTGAATGTATTACTGTTGGGATCATACGGTACATTATTGGGCATGTATTGGTTGTATATTCATAGAACCAAGGTGGATTGTTATGACAAAGCCATTGAGTGTGTCAATGACAATGGGGAACAACAGTCTTATAGGTTAAGAATAAAGCCATGTCCGATAGGATGGTGATAACTATGCAAGCAAAGCGCAATCACGGAAAAGGGTGTATGTTATTTGCAGTGCACATTTCTAGTGACAAAGGTAAGAAAGTCAAGGATGCAGATGTTGTGAGCAGGTACCTAGTTCTACAACAATTCCAGGATATATTTCTTGAAGACATTTCAGAGTTTCCACCTCACAGGGAGGTATACTTTTCTATGGAGTTGGTGTCGGGGGAAACTCCAGCATCAAAGGAACCTTAGAGGATTAGCACAACCGAGTTGGTTGAGTTGAATTTGTAGTTAAAGGAAATGTTGGACAAGGGATACATTAGGCCAAGTGTATCACCATGAGGCGCATCGGTATTGCTTGTGATGAAGAAAGGTGGAACTCTCAGATTGTGCATTGACCACATGCAGTTGAATAAAGTGACTATTAAGAACATGTACCCATTACTGAGGATTGATGATTTGTTTGATCAGCTGAAGGGAGCAACAATGTTCTCTAAGATTGACTTGAGATCCATATATCACCAGGTATGCATCAAAGAGGAGGACATTTACAAGCCAAATTTCCAAACCAGGTATGGACATTATGAGTTTGTTGTAGTTCCATTCAGTTTGACTAATGCTCTAGCTAAATTCATGTGCTTGATGAATAGTGTGTTGTGTCTGTATTCAGATAAGTTGTTATTGTGTTCATTGATGACATACTGGTATATTCTAAAAATGATGAAGAGAATGTCAAGCATTTAGCAGTAGTGTTGAAGTTATTGAGAGAGCATCAGTTGTATGCTAAGCTTAGCAAATGTAGTTTATTTCAGACTGAGGTACATTACTTGGGGCATGTTGACTCTAAGGAGGGCATTGCAGTAGATCCAGAAAAGATAAGATCCATTATGGAGTGGGTAGCTCCCAAGAATGTAGATGAGGTGAGATCTTTCATGATATTGGTAGACTATTATAGGAGGTTCATCAAGAACTTATCATATATCGCTTATCCTATCACATCATTGCAGAGAAAGGGTAAGAATTTTGAATGGACAGAGGGGTGTGAGGCTAGTTTTGAGTAGCTCAAGCAGTTGTTAACACATGCACTGGTGTTAAAGATTACAAATACGGAAAAAGAGTTTGTAGTATGCATAGATGCCTGCAAGAAAGAACTTGGTGGAGTCCTTATGCAGGAGGGATAAGTGGTATGCTATGAGTCACAAAAACTGGATGAGCACGAGCAAAACTACCCCACACATGATCTTGAGTTGGCAATGATTATACATGCAGTGAATATGTGGAGACATTATCTTCTGGACAGGAGGTCTACATTGATGAGTGATCACACTGGTTTGCGGTATCTATTTAACCAACTGAATCTGAATGGTAGGCAGGATCGATGGTTGGCTATGATCAGTGAGTTAGATTTTGATCAAGTACATCAAAGGCAAAGAAAACAGAGTGGCAGATGCACTTAGCAGGTGGATACATGTTAACCACTTAGAAGCTATAAGCTCCTATGGGACAAACTTACAGGATAAAATCTTGTAGGCAGGTCAGAAAGATGTCAGATATATGGAGATTATGCACAAGTTGCAATAGAGTAGTGGTATAGGTACATGTACAATTTATAATACAAGTGATAGTATAGGTACATGTACTGAAATAGATATAGGTATAGGTAGTGGTACAGGTGCAGGTGCACAAGATGTGGATTATTATCTTACAATGGATGGATTGGTTATATTTAGAAACGGGATATATGTGCCAAATAGCAATGAGCTCAAGAAGGTGATCTTGAGGGATTTTCATGTGAAACCGTATTCAGATCACCCAAGTTATCAAAAGACACTGACAACAGTGAAGACATTTTATAATTGGTCAAACCTGAAGAGGGATGGAGCAGAGTTTGTGACTAGGTGTTTCGATTGTCAGTGTGTGTAGGCAGAGTGTAAGCACCCAAGTGGGTTGTTACAGCAGATTGTGATTCCAAAGTGGAAATGGGAAGTCATTTCCATGGACTTCATCACATGTTTTCCTGGGAGAGTGAGACAGCATGATTCCATTATGATTGTTGTGGACAGGTTGACAAAGGTAACTTCACATTTCATTCCAGTGAAGTCTACATTCTCAGCTAGTGATGTAGCACAGGTATTCATCATAGATGTGGTCAGATTGCATGGTGTTTGATGAGCCTAGGTATTGCAACAATAATTTTGCAACTCCCAGGGCTACCAGCTTTACTTATCAACCAGGGGTTTGTACAAACTTGGAGGTGACAGGGCTATATGCACAAGTAGAAGTGAAGGCCCTACCCGTTGTCATTGTTTGTCTGGCAAGAGACCCTAAGGGTTCCAAGCCAAACTTCTTTAGGGTAAGAAGAAGCTTAATTCTTTCATGGAAGGAGATCAAACATATTCTAAGAGAGAGCTACTCTACTGCAGTAATGAAGAAAACAGCATGAAATGCTAAACTTACACCATAACCTAACTAACCAATTAAACAGTTATGCTAAGCAGAATTGCTAAATTAACACTAACCTAATGCTAATTATCAAAGTGGCAGAAGTAAAGAGCATCAAAACTAAACTAAGGTGTAACAAAGAAACTTAGGCTAAATCGGGTTTCAAGCGGAAAAAACAATCGAAGGTCGAAATCAGTGAAAGGAGGATGTGAGGGAGCAACAATGCATAAGAACCATTGGATCAGTCGGGTGAAAGGCAAATGAATGACAGAGATTGGTTCGCAGGAGGTTATGTAGATAGATGGGCGAACGTGGTTAAGGAACAATATGAATGGTGGAGATATTATCGTGAATGCTTAAGTGAATGGATGGACGAGCAAGGGAACAAAGCAGATGAACAGCGAAAGTCGTCAGGGATTTGGTGAGTGGATGGACAAACGAGGCTAACAGGAGCGATGAACGGCTAATAGCTTATCGTGCGGGTGAAGTCAAGAGATGGACGGCGGAGATCATATCGCGAGGAAAAGAAACGTGCGGAAATGAGGGAGAGGGTTTCTTAGGCGGTAAGTAGTTTCTTGCATGTCCTTCAGGCTATAAGCAATATTTGGAAATTTCATGCGATTAGCCTTACTGCATGACACGTAGCACGAGAAAACCACTTTTCTTGCATGCTCTAGGGCGGATAACGTTCATGCACTAATCCGCGCGAGATTGTGCGATAACCGTTGGATCAGGTGGGGCTGATCAACGGTGGAGATCAGCCAAGCTAGTTGGTGATCAAGTGAAGCGACAACCGTTGGATCAGGCAAGTCAGATCAACAGTAGGGGTTTAAAACACCTAAAGTGATCGGGTGATGTGATAGCCATTGGATCAGGCAAGGCAGATCGACAGTGGGGACTTAAAGTTCATAAAGTCAGTGGTGGACTCCACGCGAGGCAACAGTTGGAGAAAATAGTGAATCAGACGATGATTACGAAGGTTTGTTGGTGATCAGACGACGAGGAAGCGATGTATGAGGAATGTGTTGGAGGAGGTTTCAAATGAAAATGACAGAGAAAACCAATGCGAGTGAACAAATAACTGCATTAAATAGCAAACTCCATAGCCCATGAGAGAACCAGAAACTGTGTTTTTGGGCTTGTTGAAGGGTCTCTTCCTCAAGTCATGGTCCTAGAGAGAGGAGATGAGGCCGAGACACCTGTGCACAACCTGATAGTGATCTTTTTCTCCTAGCTAACCTGTGAACTGAAAGAAGGCATAAATGGAAGTAAACTTCAGCAAATGCAGCTACTGAAGCAAATAACCAGAAAAACCATGAATGATATACATTATGTTGTTGTAATGAAAGTGCAACTACTTAAGCAAATAAACAGTGAAAACCATAAGGCTAATTAAGCAAATGAACAGAAAACCATGAAACTACTTAAGCAAATAAATAGAATAGAACTTTATGATAGCATACATGTACAGTAAAGAGGAGTTTTGGCTGCTTGGGTTGGGCCCTGACCCAAGATATTCAGCCCTCTAAGTTAACTCAGAGCTAGCTTAAACAGAACTCATTCTTATTACGAAAACCATGGATTACAGAGAAAACTATAACAAGTCTTTGTAGCTCAAAAATAAAACAGAGTTTTACAAATGAAGTTTGAATCCTAATGAGGTCCTAAGCCACTCTACTTATACATTTGATAAACTGATTTCTGTCCTTTTCACTTGCTCAACTGTCTTCTAGTCTTTAAAGTGATGGCTCTTTGCACTCCAAGATGGAGGAATATTCGAATGGAGGGGTAGTAAATGAGGAGGATTTACCTCCTATAGTTACTCTCCCTTGTCCCATTTGAGTCTTTAACGAGGTCTTTGCCATAGTTCTTTACTTTTATCCTTTATACCTATATTTTTCCTTGCTTTTATCCTTTATTCTTGCATTACATGCACATTAGACCACAAAGCCAAATATCCAACTCTAACTCATTTCATAAACAAAATATAATCAAAAGTTTTTCCGCTGCTTTAAACTTGACTTTACCGCCATTTAACTTGGATTTGAATTCACATTTACTGCCCAATTTTCGGATTTAATTAAATTAAATATATTTAAAATATAATATAATATAATATATATATACAAATAATTTCACCATAAGACCACTTAGGAAATTTTACCTTCACATAACCAAACTAGCGAATCCAGAATTGACACTTGTCACAGCCTCATTTGGAAAAAACTGAAGAAGATTCCCCTTACTGACTGGACTGCCATGTCATCATTCTATCCTATTCTGCAATTTTTTTAGTTGTTTAGGAAAGTGAATCGTGGGTATTTTCTCCTTCATTCGGACTCCATTTTTAGTGAAACGAATTGTATTGTGATCGTCTAGACGAGACAAACGCAGTTGTATAGTTTTCGAGCCAATCTAAGAACTTTGATTTTTGAGCTAAATACAGAGCACCTGATCGTGCTCTCGAAGCTCGGCGACAATTGTGGGTTGAGTTACTAGTATTGGAAGCCTTGGTTGGAACAAATGATCTGGAAGCCTTGGAAATCTTGGATAGAGACCAATCTGATGATGGTTCTATGATGTCCGGCCGTGAGGTGGAACCACGGTTTGATGGGTTGAGGTGGATGGCCTCTGGAAGCCCTGGATGGTTTTGGATTGGTTTGTTCTATGAGATCCCACATTCATGCTTGGAATATGGCACGGGGGTGAATGGTTGAAGAGAGATTTGGCTCAACCATTCTATGGTCGGGTGGAGCGTGGAAGTCCCATCCCAGGTTTGGATTTTGCATCATCAATATGAGGTTATTTCTCCTTGTATTTCTATGAGTATTATATTGGTTTATATGTGGATCATATGGTTGTGATTTCCTTGGTATTTCTGTTGCTATGATGCCAGTTATATATATGTTTTATGACATAATGTATGTATGGTTCTCATCATGTTTTTACTAGTAAATGAATGAAAAATATATCTATGATCTAATGGATGAAATGGCAGTTGATATGTTGATGCATCAATGCTTCTTAGTGATTCTCAGTTAAGTATGAGAGCCTTATGCTCAGGTATGTTATTTACATCTGTAGATTACATATTCGTGATATGTTTGACGAAATGTTTATCATGGCTACTGGGGGTCCATTTAAGGTCTCATTCAAGTGATTACATTTATACTATCATTTCCTTGTTATTTAATGTTTTGAATATGTGATTCAAGTGTGGGCAGTGACCTGGGTTCTGGGCCTGAAAAATTGGCTCAAATCCTAGGGACGTTGGAACAACACTGTAAAATAGTCCCTGGACGTTGGCTTGCATGCCTGTGAGAGCATCCATAGGTCCCTGGATGCTGACATGCCCATAACATGAGAGCGTCTAGAGGTCAAGTGGTCCAAAATCTCAGTGGGACCCAGGGGATGGTTGGAAGAAAGGTTGGATTGGTTCCTGAGGGCCCTAATGCTGATGATGAATGTTTGTATGGTGTGTTTCCGTTAATTCCACTTCCTTGACGTGACGTAGGAGGTCGAATCATATCATAGTGGCCTATCGTCGCATGTTTACCCCGTCTGGCCGGTTGCTTGGGTAGATGTGGGAGGAGGGTGTTACAAATTTATATGTGGTATAAGTTATATGTATTCATAAATTATTACATTATTACATTATTGGTGAAAAATATTTCTTTAGGTAAGTACAATATATTGTGCAATGTGTTTAATGATACTTTTACAACATGGTATGGAAGATATATGTAAAAAATAACATTCAAGTGAGGTGGTATAAGTTGATTGAATACAATAGTTTTAAAATAATATATACTAGCACAACTACAATAGTAAGTGTGTTTGATATAGGTTGATAGGCTTATATCAAACACATTAATAATTATTAAGTGTATGGTAGAGATTTAACAGTAATATTAAACCCTAATACTATTTCAATTTCAGCCTTATAAGAAAATTATTGAATCAACCACATTACTAATAATTCAAACATGTTTTTTATCTAGTACATTCGAAACTAAGGACAAATATTTCTTTAAATAATAAGCATTTAAGTATAAATAATAACAAAGTATGGAATATTGTAATAGATAATGCTTTACATTGTAGTAGAGAATGTGTTTATGGACACTACCTTCCAAACAATTTCATAGTTTAAACAAAAATTGTGTTTTGCTCCTTAACTATTGTGTCCAAATAGGTGGATGTGGAAAACCTGCCTTTTTAACAATGGCATACACCTTATGGCCTACCTTTCTCTCCTCCACAATTCAGAGGCTTGCGTAGGGTTTTTCCAAATCCCAAACTGTGACAAGGAATAGTTAGGGTTTTGCCACAAATTAATCGGTTGAGGTCAATAATGTGGCTTCGAACGGGTGTAATTATGGATAAGTGACGATGCATCCACCTTGACATGGTTTATTTTCTTAAACAATGAACCGAGCAGATGGGAGGGGGGGGGGGCGGGGGACAAGTGCGAGTGTTTTACCAATATTTTAAATTGTTATATTTACAATTTAACATGTATCAAGTGGGGACACCTGGTATTAAACTAAAAAAAAAAAAAAAAAAAAAAAAAAAAAAAAAAAAAAGAAGAAGAAGGAATTGGGTAAACCTTTCATATTGTTCATTAGATGATGATAGATGAAGAATAATTCCCAGGAGAGCAAACCTTAACCATTCATTTTCTCTAATAAAATGGTTTTGCGTCATATTTCTATAAAATACAATATAATTAAATTTATTTTAATTATGTATCATTTTTTTTGTCAAGTTGTCTGAGCCATGAGATGACTGCATGCTTAACCTTTGGCTTGAGAAACCACAATCTAGGGGCATCTAAGACATTAAAATCACCCGAGGATCACACCTGACCTGGGCCACATTAGCCCTTAGCATGGCTGGATATGCCCACAAAGATTCGAACCGGTGACCTTCACATCACAGAGTGACTTAATAGTAGCCCCCATCATCGTATATTCTACGCCTCATGGGCAATTATGAATCTATTATATTTTAAGAATAAATTGATTAAAGTACACAATTTTATTTAAATTTTTAATAAATAATTATTTATAAATTAAAATAGATTTTTTTAAATTACATTAATATTTTGAATTTAAATGAATGTTACATAATTATGTTAATAAATTGGGTACTATATGTCATGATATTGTAACAAAAGCTATTTACATACGTAGTAAAAGTGGGGGTGAATCTTCCGTGGTTAAAGAATATTTGTTTACATGCATTTTTTAAATGTATATATCAACTCATATATTAATTCTTTGTATATAATTAATAATAATAATAATCAATAACAATAACAATTTAAAATAAAGTTATAATTTAGTTAATTTTTATAGTTTTTTTTAATCTCGGTAACTTGAGATGTATCATGAGGTAAGTTTTTAATACCTATTGGTCTACCAACCATTTAATTTATATGGTTTGGCTAGTTATAATTACATTTATAGTGTCATTACAACCACCTTAATATGAACTTGTAAGAGAGGCGTAATTAATTGGAAGGTGTGCAATAATTAACCATAGCTAATCGAAAAAATGATAGGAAAAGTAATTCGGTCTTGCATATCCAATTAATGCTAAGGAAGATTAACAATAAA
>APFE030952192.1:0-23465 GCA_000404065.3 Pinus taeda | reverse complement strand
CTTCTTCCTAGTTTCTACCTACACTGCTTCTTCATAACATTCTGGTTCACCAGAATCAGTCAACAATACATAATATAATGAAGGAGAGTATCGTTCAGGGGGTCTACTTATCCTGGTAGATCTTGTAACACCAATTTCAGGTGTTTGAAGTGCTTGTTGCTGTTGTGGTTGTTGTTCTAGCTGTTGATCATTATGATTTCGGACACCATCACTTTTCCTGTGATATTGTCAAGCACTATGTATTCTCTATTTTCTTTTTCCTGTTTCTTTTCCTGTAGCTGATCCTTATACAAAACCTTTTCATTGAATATGACATCTTTTCTCTTAATGATTTTATGTTTTTCATAATCATAAAAGTGATAACCAAAATCATTAACACCATATCCAATAAAGGTATATTTCTTTGATTTTGCCTCAAGCTTTGTTCTATTTTCTTTGTTAATGTAGACAAAGGCTTCACAACAAGAAGTCTTTAAAAAAGAGTAGTTTAACTTTTTACCTGTCCATGCCTCCTCTGGAATACCACCATCCAAGGAACTTGAAGGCCCTTTGTTTATTAGATAAACAGCAGTATCTATAGCATCTGCCCAAAATTGTAAAGGCAATCATGCATGCAATCGCATGCACCTTGCACACTCCATGACTGTCATGTTCATCCTTTCTGACACACCATTTTCTTGTGGTGTTCCTGGAACTATCTTCTCTCTGCGAATTCCATTCTCAAAACAGTACCTATCAAACTCTTTGCTGCAATATTCACCTCCATTGTCTGATCTGAAACACTTCAACCTTTTTCCTGTCTCATTTTCAACCAAAGCTTTCCATTTCTTGAAAGTATCAAATACATCAGATTTATTTCGAATACAATAAATCCAGGTTTTTCTGGTTGCATCATCAATAAAAGTAACTTAATAATGAGAGCCACCAAGAGATGATACCTAAGCAGGTCCCATACAAATGTATGCACAAGCTCTAATTTTTCTCTCTTCTTTTCTTTCCCAACTCTAAGGAATCTTACTCTCTTATGTTTTCCATAAACACATTTTTCACATAATTTTAAATCAACGTGCTTCAAACCTGGCAACAAATTTCTTGAGTGAAGAATCTGCATCCCCTTCTCACTCAAGTGCCCGAGCTTATGATGCCACAATGTCGTATCTTCTCTTGTAGAGGTTAAAGCATTAACAGAATTAGAAATACCATTGCATAAATACAATGTACCAACCTTTCCTCCTTTCGCTATTACCAAGGATCCTTTAGTGACCTTCCAAGTTTTATCTGTGAAAGTACTTACGCAACCTTCACCTCCAAACTACCCTGTTGAAATCATAATTTTCTTCAGATCTGGAACATGCCTTACCTCCTTCAATAGCCATTGATTTCCATTCTTTTGTTTTATGAAAATTGTACCTGTTCCAACAATTTTATAGGGTTTATCATCACCTAATCGAACCTGTCCAAAATCTCCTTGAACATAATCATGAAAATGTTTCCTATCAGGTGTGGCATGGAATGAGGCCCCTAAATCTACCACCCAGACATCAATAATAATTTCTAATGAAAGAATCAAAGCATCTTGCAACACATCACGTGTTACATTAGTTTCATGATTAGTTTCTTGTTGCGCGTCTCCTTCTTTTCCCTTCCGAGACTTGTATTCTTTCTTCAGGTGTCATTTCTTCCTGCATTTTCAGCACACTATCCCCGATCTAGACTTGGATCTGCCTTTTCTTGACTTACTGGGATATCTTGGGCTCTTTCCTCTTTCCATTTTTCTTCCCCTAGTCTCTGCAGTCAAAGCATTGCCTGATGTCTCATCAGATCTTTTATGTCGCATTTCCTCGCTAAGGATTGCACCGACAACATCATCAAACTTTAAGGTACTAGATCCAGAGACAGAGTTACTAATGGCCATAACTAAACTATTCCAACTTTCTGGCAATGAGCACAGAAATAATAGAGCCCTAACTTCATCATCAAAAGTTACCCCTATAGAACTTAATTGACTTGTAACTGTATTAAAATCATTTAAATAGTTTGCAATAGATCCACCTTATGACATCTTCATATTAAACAAATGCTTCATAAGAAATACCTTATTTGAGGTCGAGGGTTTTTCATATAGTTTGGCCAATGTCAACATTAAACCCTCTATTGTTGTTTCCTTTGAAATATTAAATGCTACCGACGCCGCTAGGCACAGCCGTATTATTCCAAGTGCCTTTTTGTCAAGAATATCCCATTTTGTGTCTCTCATACTCATCGACTTCTTTGTCTTTCCGCTCAATGGTAGGTACAGATCTCTCTGATATAGATAATCTTCCATTTGTATCTTCCACAACTGGTAGTTTTGGCCATTGAATTTTTCGACCCTAAACCTACCATCTTCCGCCATTGCTCCCACTTGAACCAGGAACCCTTCTCTCCTACGAGTTTATCAGCCAAATAGACCTTCGGCTCTGATACTAGTTGTTAGAAAATTATATATTACAGAGCAATGGAACACATAAAATATTGTAGAAATATAAACACAAAAAATGCATAAAACAAGAGAGACACAGATACACGTGGTTCACCCTGTTTGGGCTACGTCCACGGAGAAATAGCCAGTCCTTCTTTTATTATATTATCCAGCAAACTGAAAAGATACAACCTACAACAGATCCGCTGTAACTCCCTCTTCACTCTTAATCTCCTCTCTTTTCCTCACTCAGAATACAGATCTACATAGACGTAATACCCTCATATATAGTGATGGGTTGCCTTCTAGGGCAAAAAACCCTAAACTAAACATAACTTCTACCATCAGATAATCTGCATAATGAATGGCCTGGATTGACTAGAAATTACTAGAATTTTACAAGGAAATTTTACATCTATTGTTAGCTTTGGGGGCACTGCCCCCGAACCCCTGCCAGGGGACCGCTAGCTCCCGGACCCCCCAGCCAGGGGGGATTAGCCCCCCCAAACCCCCGCGTGGAGGGGTGTATAATCTTCCTGAGGTATACATCCGGCTTAAACCTTTAAATACAGAAGATAATGAGGCTCCACACCCAAAAATTGGGTTTGTATGCATCAGGTCGCATCCCTCTACATAAGACTGGACTTTGTGGCATATCCTTGTGGAACCCTGGGTACCACTACCTATTGTCATACCACTCTGTATCATTTTCCATCTTGCATGTGCCAACACATCCACCACTCTGCTAGTAATCCCTCTATGATGTGGGATACATCTCCCCATCTTCCCTGAAAGACATGAGCGGTCTGACTCCTCACTTTCCAATGGGAATGACATTATTGTGTCTATCCTCAGTAGCTCCAATGTCTAACATACTAATGAGAGAGCACCGTCTCCATGTAATGCCCTGTTCGGTGGTCTACTGATGGCACCTCCTCCTACCAGCCCCTGCCAGAGTAGGCTAATCAGCCTATGACTCCATGCACAATCAATATGGCATGACAGCTCATGAAATATGCCTGCTACTCTGCCAATCCATCCTGTCACTAGTGTTTTCAGAAACTCTGAAGGAGATATGAAAATGTGTGTGCACCCAACCACCGAGTCGATCATGTAGCTGCTACAATGACCTATCGACTCCATGATGTGATGGAGAATCCCACCTGGATCCCAACAACAGTCTGGCCCTTGAGCCCCTCTGGTAATCCACAGTCTCTACTGAGCTATGGCCATGGATGCATCCAACCTCCTAGCCATCTCCACCAGATACCAACTCAATATCTCTTGCCATCCAACCCTAAGGGAAGAATCAAGAGCATAAACTCTCGTACATGGAACTAACCCTCCATCCTGCCAAGGATGCACCCTGCAGAACTCATGTCGCCTCATCTCACCATCCTAGTCAACACACAAAATATGTCAAGGTGACTTTGCCTCTCCCTCTCCAATGTGTAGTGGTAACCTGCTAATGTTATCGACCTGTAATGTTTGAGTAAGGTTGCCCCATTGCTCCAATGTGCACTCCAACAGAACCATTAGGGAACCCAATCATTCCCCAACGCGAGTCAATTTGGTTGTTGACTTAGCACAAACCACTCTCATGCCCTCCAACTCCTCAGTTTTTTGTAGAATGGCCTCTCGCATTGTCATGGCCTTCTTTCTCAACACTAGAAGGCTAGCTTAGAACTGATGAAACTGTGGAGGGTGGCTATCCTTTGTAAAATCGGTCACCATTGTTGGCTTAGGGGGTCCTGACCTAGGTTCAGTGTTAAGTTAGCCAAACAAATCCCTACACGATTCTCCCTTTTGGCATCAATGCATGGAGCATGGACTGAAGTCTCACTCGAAGCATTATGGGGGGATGTTGGAACCAAGTTTCCGCACCCCAAGATTAGTGTAATGTTGTTCTATGCCCTAACTCTGCCTTCACGTAGATCGATAAGCCTTTTAGGGCTTATCGATATACTTCTCTTAATCACCCTTAGACCTTCGCGAAGGCCTACAACTATCTTTCACGGACCTTAAACAGGTGAATCAACTACTGACATGCTTCTTAGCTTCTACTTTTGTATCAACCCAGATTAGCTTAAGTATCTGATAATTTTAACATGCATTAAGATATTCTTCGCGTAAAAATATATTATGACTTGCGGTTGTATAACAATGTAAAACATACAGATTTGCACATCAATGCAGTATTAAATCATAAACCTGTTATTCACCATAACATAATCACATTCATTCATAATAGAAGTAAAGGAAAAAAACACAGATATTTCCAGAACAATCTCTTTATTAATGCTCCAGATCTTCTTACAAACTCAAACTACCCTGCACACTCAGCTGCAAGGGTTCGCGCACTCAGTTGCGGACTCTACTCTAGGCCTCTACGCACACAGCTGTAGAGCCTCTCTTCTACTCTAGGACTCTTCGCTCATCACTTCTACTGACCCATTACATTCATATCTTTCGTTACCAAAAACTTCCTTAGACTCTTCTAAGACTTTCCTTTTTATACAATCCCATGGTTCGCGAACCATGGGTAGATATTCTAAAGCTGACACATCTTACATAAAAAACCTTTATGACACTTTACATCTATGTGCTCCGCGACCACATGTTGCGGAGACTTTACTCTTTATATACAAAAACTTGGGCTTTCAGCCCCAAAACTTGGGCTTTTGCCTCAAAATTGACCTTAAGGGACCTTGTCCCAACAGGCCCGCAACACAAATATCGTGACTCACCGTCAAGTCACTCTGCTGGTGTGTAGATCTTACTGCGAAGACCTCCCAGCTCCACTTGCACCATTTCAACTTCAGTTGTTCACTGCGTAGCTACCTGCTTGACCTACTCCACCAGTTGTTGGTCCTAAGCTATCTTCCTGAATCGTCTACTGTGTTCTTTGCAGGCTGGCCAACTTCTCCCAAATGGCGGCGAAGATCACATATGCCCCAATTTGGCCTTAAGGATTGCCTCTTTCCATTGCACTGCTTCCATATGTTTTTGTTGTTGCTTTGCCTCCTATAGCTTTGTCAATCTCTGCATGACAACGATGGTGTGCATTGTCGCCTTTGCTTCATCACACTATTGTTGCAGTTCTCGGTCCTCTGTGTTCAACCTCTGCAGGTTAGGATCTTCCTGCAGACTCATGATTATCTCCATAGACTACTCGAAGAGCACATTGCATTCCGCCACCACGGAATCTACTACAGTGACTCCATCCCTCACATCAGATTCACGTTGTTCTTTGACCTCTGGTGGAGTTGAAGGCTATGTCTTCAACTCAAGCTCTATAATTTTCAAGTTTATCTCAAACTGAACCTTGTCCATCTTTTTTTGTGCATCGTGCACACCTGTAGCCAATTTCCTAATTTTGGCTTCCACCGACACTTCTTCTGGGATATGTAGCTCTGGAACGATTCTGCATGATTTAGCTACCACGGCTACAGTGCACTCATTCTTCTCCTGAACCTTCTTCCAGGCTTCTAGCATGGTTGTCTTCTCAATGAATCTCTATTTGTTGTTGACTTTTTTCTCATTGATCATGCTCAGTGGGCACTGCTCTCGGGCCTTAAGCTCTTCAATCACTAAAAAAATCCTTTATGGGCCGGCGGGTCGGATGTTGGAGGGGTTAGGATGTTGGCAGGGGTTAGGATGTTGGCAGGGTTAGGATTGAGGGTCTAAGGATGTTAAGATTAAGTGTGTGAAGGAATTCACTAGGGAGCGCGGCCAAGTTGAGGCCAACATTCCTCAGCGCGTTGACAGTAACCTTGTGAGCTTCCACCTCCGCACTCAGAGCTCCATCTAGCAGCGCAACTACCCAAAGATCCAAGTATTAGACCAACTTTGCGGCTTGAGTGGTCCTCCGCACCAAACCAGTTGACGTCACGCTGCTCTGTCCTAAACCTGCCTGCAATCTGGTTGTTTGGATCCGCAATTCGCGGAGATCTGTCTATATGGCACTGAGTGCCTGCTTCTACTGTTGCTCAAACTGCTTTAGCAGTTCTGTGGTTGCATCTCTTACCTTGTCTCTAATATCATCTAGATCAGCCTCCATCAAGGTGATTGGATCGAGCGACGATTTGGAGGCCTTAGTCTTCTTTCGCTTCCCCTCCTTTTCTTGTTCTCTATGTCGCTTTAGGTGAAAAGGAGTGCTCTCAAAATCGCCATCGCCCTGTTCTGATTACTGTTCTTCCTCTATCTGTGGTGAAGGGGATTTCTATCTCCTTTTAGAGTCATTCTCTTCCTGCTCTACTTGTTCCTTGGCAACACGCTCCGCTTTTATGCATGCCTTCTCTTCAGTCTCCTTCTTTCTCTTTTCAGCCAACTGCTGAACTTTCAATCGAGCCGCTTCTTTTTTCTGCTTTTCCCCAGATTTACTAGTCCCAACAGAAAAATCTGACGTTGTGCACCAGTCTGCTGGCCACTGCTCGAGGACTACCTCAATGGCATCATCCATCCCTAGATATGGTAAATCATACCACTTTTGTTCTGGATCCTTTCGCGCCCGAATGGAAATATAGTGGAAGTCTGCTTTGAACTCTGCGTACCTAGACAACTGCTCATAGATGGTTGGTGACAACCATGGCTTCTGGTTGATGGCCATATTAATGCTCATTTCCATCAGTACCCAAAACACTTTGCTCTCCCGGACTCGCTTAGGGTCCTTGGTAGCCCACAATGATTTGAATTTTGTCGCTTCTGGAAAATCTGTTTCAATAGGAGGAAATTGGCTATCCTTCGACAGCTTCCATGTGACCAGCATAATTAACAGTAAAATCCATGAATAATGAAACATATTGCTCTGGTCCTATGCCTCCTTGCAGTTCATGAGGAACTTGTTGCACAGGTATCACATCTAGTTGAACTGTACACCCTCTGCGCATTGAGCCGCTAACGAAATTACGGGTGTTGGCACCTCATCTGCGCAACACTTTTGCATTATCTTGCCAACCAAAATTTTGGTGGTCGCCTTTACTGCGGGGTCAGTGATGCTAGAGACGGAATACCTGCACGCTTTCTTGACAAGTTTGAACTTGTCCTTCATGCTCTTGGTGAGGTTGCGCTTGCTCGTCTTTCTACCAAATGCCTTAGCCGGATTCAGTCCTGAATGTGGTAGCAAGGTGATATGATGGATCAACATATCCATTATTGGTATCGGCTCTTCCAACGGCATGCACCCATTGTGCATTAGGCACAACAACTGTTTGATAACAATCAACTTTATGGGAGTGTGGTAATGGGGCACCCATAGCAGGTTCAACAATCCTGCGTTATTTACCCCGCGAATCCATTCCACCAGCTCCAGCGCGGTGACACCAGACTCCTTGTAGAATACTCGCTTCATGAAATTATCGATATCCAAGTGGGGGAACCGCTCAGTTTCCCCCAAGTCCCAATCTTCAAGTTTCATATGTAGGACGTGTACCAAGCACGAACCTTCAAACATTATGTTTTCTGGAAGCAAGGGTGTGTTAAGGAGAAAATTTCCCTCATTTGGGTCCTTCGGGACCTTCACCTTGGCCTGGCAGAGGGATGTACTCTGGTAGCTTTGAAATCGGGTCTACCCCCTCAATATCAATGTCTTATGCACCCTCCTCGGCCTCCAGGTATACTACTTTGCCTTTCTCCTACGTGGTGGGCTTTTCTTTTCTCTGATGTTTCCTTAGTGACTCGCACACTGGCAACGTCTTCTTCTGTTTATCCTTTTTGGGCTTAGGGACCTCTCTTACCAACGTAGGCTTCAGCCTAGGTGACCTCAGTGACTTCGGCACTACTGCAGGAACCTCCATACTTACAACCTTAGGGGCAGCTCCCTCAGAGGTAATAAAACCTCCAGCACTAATGGTCTCAGCTAGTGTAGACATGAAGTTGTTAATGAGCTGCTAGGTTTCCTCAGGTAACCTCTCAAATACAGAACTAGCAACCAGGTCCCCAAAGAACGCATGGTTCATGCACACCAGACAGCATGACACTTAAAACTCTTAGAATGCAAAGTGTCTCTCATTGGACGGCCATCTATAATTTATAAGCAAATTCAAATTCGAATTTGACCATTCCCCCCAAAACTGCTCATAAATGGTAGATTGGCGGTAGATTTTCAAATATCTTGCTCTTAAATTCAGCCTTAAATGTCACCCCCCCCACTCCTCTTAGCCACTTTCCCACTGTCAAATCATAAACAGTGAAGATAACGGTCACTTTCTAGCTACATTGTGCGGTCTCTCATCCTGTAGCGCAACTCCCTTCGTGCATCTGCTGACACTATGACACCCTTCTATTCCGTGCAAGCCCCTCATCATGCAGCTCTACAACTCGAGTAGTGTATTTTATATTCCCACGCCTCCTTGCAGCTGCTTGGAGCGCTAAGACTGTGCTACCATCATATAGTCATCTAGTTGGATCCCTGGTGTATGGCTTCAATCTGCTTCCATTTACCTTCCCGAGAAATGGATCTCCATTCAATTTCACAAACTCAACTGCTCCACCATCGGTAATCTCCTTGATCACATATAACCCCAACCAATGCATCTAAAATTTTCTTGGAAATTTATCAAACTTGCTATCATATAATAAAACTAGATTGTTCAGCTTGAAGGTGTGCAGTTTGATGTGTCGATCGTGCCATGCCTTTTCACACTCCTTCTGAACTTGTTGATGGAATCCAGCTAATAATTTATCTTCCTCCAGCTCTATCATCTACACGAGCCTTTCGTCTAAGGCTCTGCAGTCTACCATTCCTGTGAACACCAATATCCATAGACTAGGCACAATGTACTACATCAGCATCACAGCTTCTATGCCATAGACTAGTCGAAAAGGTGTCTGTCCAGTCAGCTTCTTACAAGTAGTTCTATAAGCCCATAACACCGCTGGTACGCGCACATCCCACTCATTCCTCTACACACTGCAAACCTTTGTTAATGCATTCTCCAATATCTTATTAAACGATTCCACCATCCCATTAGCCTGAGGGTGATATGGCATGCTCTTTTGATGATAAACTTGGAATTCTTCTGTCATCGTGTTGATCGTCTCATTAAGGAAGTGTGTACCGCAATCACTCATCAACACCCTTGGGCAACCGAACCTGGTCAACACATATTGGAACAGGAACTTTGTTGTTTTTTCCCCTCTACAATCCTTTACAAGTTGTGCCTCCACCCATCTAGTCAAATACTTAGTCTCGGTGATGATAATCCATGCACCCGTCTTCTTTCCTTGAGGATGAATCGGTCCTACAAAATCAATTGCCCATTTTCCAAATGGATGCAACGACACTTGCGGATTTAGAGGTAGCTCATACCTCCTCGATGGCCCGCACGTCCTGTGACATGCATCGCATGCCCTACAATAAGCTTTGGAATCCTTATGCAGTGTCGGCCACCACAACCCAGTGTGTAAAATCTTCTACGTTGTTGCTTTTCTTGCATAATGGCCTCCCGCAGCCCCTCCATGAGCTTCAGCTAGGATGTTGCTTTGTTCAAACTCAGGCACATAACGTCACAATATCTCATCCGCTCCCATCTTATACAAGTGACCTGCAATAAGAGAAAAGTCTACCTCGTGCACCACCAATTCCTTCTTTTGTTGGTTGGTGTACCCTTCTGGAGTTTTTCCTACAGTCATAAAGTGTATGATATCTGCAAAATGTTTGTTTGCTACACGCACCGCAAAGAGCTATGCGTCAAGCAACCCCTCCTCTAAATTGGTAGGCTCCTCCCATGTTTCAATGAGCAACAGATGATTCGGTCCTACATTCAATCGCCCTAGCTTCACAATGACTTCGAAATCATATTCCTAAAACAACAACAGCCATCTGCATATTTCCCCCCCAACATAGGCTTGTTGACCAAGCACTTTAATGCAGAATGGTCTGTATACATCTTAAAGTGTCTGCCTAGCAAGTAGTGTCTGAACTTCTGGAGTGCATACACCATAGCCAAACCTTCATGCTCTGTTGTTGAATAATTCTTCCTACTTGCAAACGAAATAGGGTGATCCAACTCTCCCTCACCGGCCTATGTTAGTACTGCTCTCGGCGCAATACATGACACATCCACATGCACATGAAATTCCTGCTTCCAATCCATGAAGACTAGGATCGACGCAGTGACCATCTTCTCCTTTAACACATCTAGCCTCCGTTGACATTCTTCATTCCAACAGAATGTAGCATCCTTCTTCAAGATTTTTTCCATCAGCGCGGTAATCTGGGCATAATTCTTGATGAACTTTCAGTAATAACCAACATGTCCAAGCGTTGCACGCAGTTGTTTGACACTTCCTGGCGCCTCCAAATTGATGATAACTGCGATCTTAGCAGGGTCTATCATTAATCCTTGTCTACATACCACATGACCCAGAAATATTCCGAAGGGAACCTAGAACAAACATTTCTTCAAATTTAGTGTGATCTGATACCTTTGGCATGTATCCATCATCAAGCGTAGACTAGCTACATGGAATTTTACTAGCCCAAACCCCATCCAATCATCAAGGTATACCTCCAAAAATTTGTAAATGAAGTCCTTGAACGTCGCGATGACTACATGTGAGAAGATGGTCGGTGAATTCTTCAATCCAAAAGGCATTACAGTATATTGAAAGCATCCACATTTAGTTGTGAAGGTCATCTTACTCCTGTCTTCCGATGTGATCTTGATCTGATGGTACCCAGAGAACCCATCAATGAATGAATATTCTTCTTGCCCGCCAACATTATCTAGCACTTCATCGGTGAACGGAGTTGGAAATGGGTCATGCAAACAAGCATCGTTCAACTTCCTAAGATCTACGCATATCCTTATTTCATCCTTCTGCTTATTTTCCTGAACTACCATAGGACTGACCCAATTGGACTCGTCCACCGGTTCAATGATTCCCACTACCAACATTTTGTCCAATTCTAAGTGGACCCTTTCTTTGTACTTAGGATTGAGGCAATATGGCCTCTGTTTCACAGGCTTCGCATCTAGTTTCAACGTTATCCTCATCACCCCTAAATCACCTATTATCCCTTTCAGGTCTGAAAAATTTGTAGGGAATAAATCCTGGTACTCATGAGCAACTCAACGACATTATCCACCAAAGAATCATGCCAGTAGTCCCCTATCTTCACAAACTTTGGCTCCACCTTTGTCCCAATGTTCACATGTCTCATTTTCAGCGGCGCATTGATATCAAGATTCTCTATTTGCGACCCCTCAACTTCGCGGTGACCTTCTATCTCTAGGATATTAATGTTCCTTGAATCCTCCTCTTCTTCTTCAGCAGTCACATTATAGCACTCCAACGCATGGCGCAACTCGGTGGTCCAATCTAGTTGAATAAAATCCAAGGGATCCTGCGGGATTCTGAAGATCGCTGCTTTGAGCTCCTGCAGCGCTTCATCAATGCACTCGAATCCATCTTCAAAGTTGAATGTCATAAAGAATCTCTATCTCAAAATATCCCATTCGTCCATGCCATGGCGGAGCTTTGTTTCCAAGTACCAATTCATTGGTATCACGTCTAAAGTGTGATAGAACAAATGCACCCACTCCACTTGCAGTTCTACTCCATAAGAATCAATCCATTTTTCCAAGTGATCTCGCAGGCCACTCCTTCCATCATATTTCTCTATCAATCATAACTTTTGGCGACCAAACTGCTACCTCGTCATTCTTCTATATTCATGCCATCCATCGAAATTGTCTTTATGCATACCCCACTATCTTGCGGGCGTACCGCACAGTGCCAAATCCAAGGCTTGGAAGTGATGCTTCTTTGGGACTTCCCTTTCAAATGCATCCAAAAATTTATCAACATCAGTTAAACCATCATAATAAGGTAGACTTCTTACCTCTGATGATACACAGTGCAGAGACTTGGTCATCGTGTTACATCGTAGCATAGACACTTCATGCAATCGATTCTGCTAGTGTTCCAATTCTTCATCTAAATATGATGTGTAGGAGCTCTCGTGGTCCCATGCAATACGTCCATCAACTGTCAGATTCACCCAATCTTGATCTCACGTTGTTATCTTATAAATTTGGTCCAAATCGTCGTCACTTTCATAATTTTGGACATGTTCAGTATAGCGCAGTTTTTCTACAGGGTCCAAAGGTACTACTACGCGAAGCAATTTTCCTTCAAATTACATCGTCCACTTCTTCAAATTGATGACCCTGTTCATGTCGATAGCCCAGTCAATCCTAAGGGGCGCGGTGTAGGGATTTTTGTCATCGACAATCTCTATTAATTTAAAAATGCGAATGCACTCGCGCCTTCAATATCTACTGTGACTCCCTGTAATCTTCCCATGGGGATAATTTTTTGTTGATTCGCCATCCTCAATTGAATAGGAGACCATTACAGCACAAGTCTCCCCATTCTTTCCCATGTTTGTTTCGGCAAAACATTCACATCTGACTCAAGATCCAAAATAACTTGGTCCATTTCATACTCTCCTATTTATGCAGTGATCCTCATCTCACGCCCTAATCTTGACTTATGCTTACCATTTTTGTTGACCACGCACGGTCCCTCAAGAGCATTACCAACACATTTATTGATCAACTCTTGTAATCCCTTTACGACCTTGCTATCATGTAGCAGCTTCATACAAGTCTTCAGAAAGGAAGAAAGCATGGATGGGTCCATTTCTTCAAACTGCTTATCCTGACTTCTTGAGGTAGAAGCTTCAACAAATATTTTCTTTGCTTCCATGAAGGTTTCCTTCACGCGCTCCAAATCAAAGCCAACCTCTTTTTCTGGAGCTTTGCGGACCCATTCACCTTCTTCAAGTCGCTTTCCCTTATCTTCACGAGTCGTCATTCTACTTCGAAACACAATATTCACATTGGGATCCTCTTCACGGGGTTTGACCCTCATCATTTGCAGGTTCTGTGTAGGTTGTTGAGGTTGCATCCCCTTTTCACGCATCTTAGCTATAAATACAGGGCATTCTTATGTCGCATGGTCAAACTAAGTGCAATATCAGCATGATAGGTGCGTCAGGTTCGTAAATTCTCCCGCGTAGTGTCCTAGACCTCCACAATTGTAGCAAATAACTTGCCCCTGACCTCTTGCAAGTCCTCCCCTGCGTCAGCCTCGTCCACACCCCTGATATCCACCTCGTGCTCCCCCAACGCCTTGATCCAGAGGCTAAGTCTCAGTCTACATTCGATACATGGGTGTTCTCTCCATCATCAACTCGTAAATATAGAAATTGTGCTCCTCATGACCTACTTATTTGCAAAAGTTGCAGAAGAGTTGTTGCGGTGTTTGTACAACTTTCTGCAGCAAGTAGCAATTATCTATTTCATTTTTTCCAGCTACTTGATAGATAGCACACCACAGCGCAGGCCCTATACTTGGCCCTGCTTGAGCTTCCAGATTCAGAGGCATCAGTCATCCTCCTACAACATAATTCGCGAAGACAGGGAAATGATCTTTATCATGCCATTGGCTCTTACATTTCAAACACCAAACCTCTTCGCCCACCTCTAGCCGAGCTACTTTATCCTTCTTCAGACTTTGGAATTCTAGTCAAAGGTTCTGCAACTCCACGTGAATCTACTGAAATCCCAAAGTAGCATCTTTAATTGGTGTCTCCTACAATCTCATCGCAATTTCCAGGGCCTCTGCCTGGGTCCCAATCTTTTGTTGTGATAAAGCAACCCTCAGTTGAGGCAAGAGCGAAGCCACAAACCATTCACGGTGCTGCCCATCTGTAAGATTCATGTTAGCTTCACAGATCTTACACTTCAATCTCTAATCCATCTCCTAGGGTGTCTCGCCAAGATTCATCATGATCTCATTGAATCCAATGATTAATTGTGCTCCAAATTTAGGCCTATTGAATTCCTTATTCAGCCCAGTCTGAATGTTTGCCAACACAGCCGCCGAGTTATCGGTGCAGTACTTAATGTACCATGTTAGCGCGCATTCTTGCAAAGTAGTAACGAACGTTGCTTTCTTCACCTGATCATTTGTAATTCCCTTGGCTTCCCACACAACCTTCGCAACGAACCAAAACTGGTCCGGGTCCTCATTCCCCAAGCCCTTGAAAACGGGAAATTGTATCCCATATATATATATCTATCCAACCACTATTCTTTCATCAATCGTAGATTTCTGTTTTCTTGCACCGCGAATTGGTGGATCTTTCTATCCAACCAATCTTCAATTTCCTTCATAGTTAGATTCCAGTGATGCGACATCACACATCTCTTTATGTAGATCTCGATCCCGGCAATGGAACCATTTGTTGGCTTAGGGGGTCCTAACCCAGGTTCAGTGTTAAGTTAGCCAAACAAATCCCTACACTACTAGCCCTTTCGGCATCAATCCGCAGAGTGCAGACTGAAGTCTCACCCGAAGTAGTATGGGGGGATGTTGGAACCAAGGCTTTGCACCCAGAGATTAGTGTAATGTCGTTTTATGCCCTAATTCTACTTTCGTGCAAATCGATAAGCCTTTTAGGGCTTATCGATATACTTCTCTTAATCACCCTTAGACCTTCGCGAAGGTCTACGACTGTCTCTCGTGGACCTTAAACAGGTGAATCAACTAATTACGTGCTTCTAAGATAGCTTCTACTTCTGTATTTACCCAGATCAGCTTAAGTATCTGATAATTCTAACATGCATTAAGATATTCTTCGTGTAAATAGATATTATGACTTGTGGTTATATAACAATGTAAAACATATAGATCAATACAGCATTAAATCATAAACATGTTATTCATAATAACATAATCGCATTCATTCATAACATAAGTAATAGGACAAAACACAGATATTTCTGGAAGAATCTCTTTATTAATGCTTCAGATCTTCTTACAGACTCAAACTACCCTGCGCACTCAGCTACAAGGGTCCGCGCACTCAGCTGTGGACTCTACTATAGGCCTCTGTGCACACAGCTGCAAAGCCTCTCTTCTACTCTAAGACTATTCACTCATCACTTCTACTGACCCATTACATTCATATCTTTCATTACCAAAAACTTCCTTAGACTCTTCTAATACTTTCCTTTTTATACAATCCCATGGTCCGTGGACCATAGGTAGATCTTCTAAAGCCGACACATCTTACGTAAAAGAAGGGTAAAAACCCTTTATGACACTTTACATCTATGCACTCCATGACCACATCTTGCAAATACTTTGCTCTTTATATACAAAAACTTGGGCCTCAAAATTGACCTTAGGGGACCCTATCCCAACAACCACTCTGGACCCCTCTGTCTCTTCTAGTACCTCCTCAATGACATGTATGCCTCCAGGCACCTCATCAGCCATTGGCATCTCAGCAATAGATGGCCCTCCGAGTGTATTATCTACTCCCTCAACTGAGGTGTCAGCTGGAGCTACCAAAGAGGCCTCCAATAATGGTGACTCCTGCGCCACACTGGGTATATCGATGTGCCCCTCACCATCATGCATGTCCTCCTTCTCAATCTCCTCCTCGAGCTTTTGACATCTAAAGCCTGGTCTCCACTAGTAGAAATTCCTCCTGGTCTCATCCTCTAGCTTTCCTCGTCCTATCCACTCCCTTTGAGGGGGTCTGGTGTCCTTTCAATCAAATCTCTCCACGAGCCTCTATGTGAACTCTTTCTAGGATGTGATACGTACATGACCCAAAGGGATCAGCCATTGGTACAACCATTCTATAGCATCTCCATCCAAGTGAAAAGTGGAATGTTTAATAGCATCTGCCTCCTTCATAGGGTTTAGACGGAAATTTGTGTCCAATTCTTTTACCCATTTTTTGATAGAACTCCTATCTGAACCATCAAAGTGGGTGAGGGTCATTTTTCCCTCAATTATACTCACTCTCCCTTGAGCCATGGGTTTTGTCTATAGTTCACCCATCATAGTGCATACATGCCCAAATCTTCCATGATCTTGTTCGCTACTCAACAATTGGCCAAGATCATGCTCTGATGCCATTGTAATGATCCTAAATAGGAAATACCAGTGATAACAACAAATTTTCTATCCAACAAAATACAAAAATGAAATATTCATCAAGCACCCACAGAAAAACTACAAATGAAGAACTTTTGATCCATTTTATTATATTTCTGCAAGCCAAATACAATAGATAATGGAATGGTGCACCTGGGCTTGTCTCAATGGACAAGGAGGACCAAACCTAGGTAGGAAAATGGTTGAGCTAAAGGTTTCCCAGCTGTTGCACCAATATGCAGTGCGCTGCCTAGAAAACTACTACACTGCTGAATTTCAAATGGCTGGAAAGTGCACTAAAACCGCCCCGAAATGTATATGCTTTTAACCCCGAACTCCTTGGTGAAAACCCAGAAAAACCTAAAAGGGGATTTGGTTGGTTTTGACTTCTGTTTTTCGATCCCCTTTGAGCCTCACCCCAGCTATGGCTGCCAAATTCGACCTGTTGGAAACTACCTGCAAATCCCTCTGCAAACTCCCCTAAAATGTTGGGTTTACCCCTGCTATCCAACTCCTAACTTCCTGGATGAACTCTTGGCCCGGATCAACTACTCCCAAACACCACGAAATTCTACTGAGTGGCCTCTGCTATGTCCCTCTAACCAGAACTGTGAATTTCTAGTATGTTGGATCATCTAGCTGAAAGCTCCAGTGAAAATGCATGTCCAATGTTGCTACCTCAGCTTCCTGACCTCCCAACAAGGAATGATATCCCTGTTAGTCTCAAACTCCCTGTCCATGATTCCTGGCTGCCTAGAATTATGCACTCCCATCTTTGCGCTGGTTACTAATGTGTGTTTCTGCCCCAGAACTCCTCAAAACTTCTATAGAACAGCCTTCCTAGCACGGGCACGAATGGTCCCCTGAAGTAGAGGTTGAATCTCCCACGTGAGAGACTCGTGTTTAAACAACCGGTAGACTTGCTAAACAATAAAGCATACAGAGGAGTGTTTGTTTGCAAATGTTAAAGATACCAAATGGAGGCCTCTAGGATCTATTTATAATTGCTAGTCCTTTCCCTTGGTGGTCCCCACCATCCACAAATAAAATATTACTTTTCCGCCATTCTTTATTAAAATAATAATTTCCACTTTTCTCCCACAAAATAATATTTTCTCCTTTTTATTTAATATCACCAAAAATTGGCAAAACTCCTTAGTAAATTTTGCACTCACAAAAATTGGGAACATTACAGTTAGTCCTTAATGAGTTTTTATTCTAATTTAAAATTGTTTTTTTCCATTATTTACCTTTGGTTTGTATATACATATGTATTTGTTGTTTTTATATTATTTTATTTTTTTCTATTTTAATATATGAGTGTATATAAATGTTATGGGGATTACAAGATTTAGCTCAAATGCATATTTGTTTCATGTTTAAATAAATAGCACATAACCATTTACAGATAATTGCACTCCTATTGTTATAAATTGAGACATTGCATTAAACAAGGCACTATTTAAAATGTGTGTAATATCCATCTCAAGTTATTTTAACAGATACTGTTTGAAACTAGATATTAAGGAATTTCATTTCCCTTTTAATAGTCTTCGACATGTGATTCCAAAATCAGACATTGGTCTACTGCCAACGAGCATCCATAGCCCTGACAGAGACATCTGCTACCTCAAAATAATTAAATCTTATCACTTTCTTGTTTACACTTTAACATATTTAGCAGAGGTCCCCTTTTATTTTTTAGAAATCATGGGGTGATTACACACTAGAATTAACTCAATAACACTGACATTTATTTGTTTCTAGTGAGCGTTTATAGTCTCGACCGAGTCATCAACATGCCCCATTTTAAAGGTAACTTATTTTAGAATCATGGGATGATTACGCACTAAGATAACCCCAATACCATTGTCATTTCTCTGCTATCATGAGTGTCTATAACCCCGAGAAGTTATCGACATCCCCATGTTAAGAAAATACAAGTTTTTATTATTTCATAATAGTATTGGTGATTATGAAAGGTCACATGAATGGATTAATTTATGAATCAGTGGTTTATCACATGTTCACAATTTATTTTAGATATGAGATTTTCTCAATACTAAACAAGTATAAATATAGTGCTTATGAAAATATCTCATAATAGTTAAATTATGAAATGCAATGTTACATAGATATAGTCATAAGCTATCAATCATGAATTATGAATGTTAAAACATTGAGTTAATATTTCCATTCATCTTTGACCTTTTTATTTTCTTTTCTTCTTTTATTTATTACATTATTTTTTTATTGATGTATATTTTTTATCTTCCTTTTTTTAATATTTTTTTAACATATTAGTACTATTTTTATTTTTTATTATTATTATTATTTAATCTGAAAAAATCAGTAGATTATGTAATGTTTCAAAAATTGGTCATGGGCCAGTAATTTCCTTTTTCAATATGTTTAAGAGTAAATGATTTTTCTCCCTCTATTTTATTAATAATAAAAGGACCAAACAATAAATTATCAAACTTTTGTGTTTGTTAAGTTCTTCATTCATTTTATCCCATTTTAATGTCCAATCCTCAGGCTAAAAAATTCGATCCCAAGCCCTTTTGTCAAATAATTTTTTTCATTTTCTCCTGGGTATTTATTTAGTATGTCATAGGCCTAATTTCTATTTTGTTGAATTTTTATGATTTAGTTAATTTGTATTTGTAAGTCGTTAGGTTCTTCGTTAGTCTCTTATACTAATTTCATGATCTTGAAACCTAAACGTACACGTATAGTATACTATGTGAAACGATGACATTGTTATAGATCATTTAGTGCTAATTTGCAAACACAATGTATTTCAATGTTACATGCTAGTTCCTTTTCTTGGAATTGATATTCTTTTTAATAATCTTTATTATATTTTTGTTAGTAGATTCATCCAAGTCATTCTCTTGAGGGTATAATAGGTGGTTGAATGTCCTAAAGTTCCATTGTAATTATCACATAAGTTTTCAAAATATGTTGAGGAAAATGCTTATCATTGTTTCTGATTATCTTTCTTGGACAACCGAAATAGGAGAAAATATTTTCTACAAAAAAAATCATAAAGATCTAATCTTTTATTTGGATTATGGGTACAACTTCAACCTATTTAGCGAAATAATCTATAGTTGTTAAATCCTATGATGCTGACCACTAGAACAGGGATGTATTTCTTCTATAAATTTGAGCTCTCATTGTTGAAAGGGTGCTTTAGATTGCATAGGATTTAAAGGGATTGCAACTAATTTCTATTTCCATGCAAAAAATCGGCATTCATGACACACCCTTACTTTCTTACTATACATCGAAAAATAGAGTGGGCCAATAAAAGCCACTCCTTAAAATCTTGTGGGCAGTGGCCTTCCAAGCATAATGGCTGCCACACACTCCACTATGGTGATGGTTGATAAGACAATCATTATCATCCGGAAATACATAATTTAGAAGAATTCCTACCGTATCTTTCCAATATAACTTACTTCCTATGATATAATATTTTACCAATTTTAATTTTAACAAACATGATTGAGATTTTCTCAAATGAGTTTGGATATTTCAGAGTCTAAAGGTAGGTGATGATATTTGCATACCAATCAGATGAATGAAATATTTCATTGATGGGTGCAGAGTCTTTGTAAGGTAACGACAAGCTTGGTTGTTTATCCTTTTCCATACCTTCAGTCTATGCAATCATAATCAGGTGACTTATTTTATTGATACCCAATGCTTCAAAGTTCATTTCTGATAATAGCTTGGATAAACCTTGCCCTTTTATGATTTTTATTGGTTTCAATTCCAGATCATACTCTTGTAATTTTTCAATCCATTTCCCTCTTTTATCTTCAACATCATGTTGAATCAAGATTTCATTTAGAGCTCGATTTGGAAAGTAAACTATGGTGTTAGAATGCAAAACATAATTTATAAATGAATTTAAATCTATTACTTAATCATAACCTTGCTTTTCAATTATATTATACTTAATTTCAATGTCTTGCAAGGCTTTACTAAAGAAATGTATGGGTTGTTCAAATGCTTGCTAATTTGTTTGAAGGAGAACGGCTGAGTTATAGTGTGCTCCAATGCAAAGGGAAAAATAATGAAATATTGTATATATTCAAGACTCATGAGAACTTGAGTTTCCATTAAAGATTTATTAATTTGAGTGAAATTATATTGTGCAACTTCTATCCATTTAAATTCCTTTCCCTTTTTAAGCATGTTAGTGATTTATTTAATAATTTAGAAAAAATCGGTATAAAACACCTTAAAAAAATTATTTCTTCTTAAAAAGGATTGAATTTCATTTTTAGTTTTTGGAAAGGGTGTCTTTTCAATAGCTTGGACCCTTTTGGGATCCACTTGACTCCCTCCTTAGACACTACGTGCTTGAGCAATTTACCTTCCATTATATCGAATAAAGATTTACAAGGATTTAAGGATAAACCATATCTTCGACATTTTTGAAACACTTTCTCAAGGTGTTTCATATGTTGGGAATTTGATTTTGAAAATATAATGATGTCAATTAAATAAATCACAATAAACTGATATTTTTTGTTAGTAAAGGCAATATCCATAGCTCGTTGGAAGGTGGAACCTTCATTCATTAGGCTGAAGGGCATCTTCTCATACATAAAAGTTCCCCAAGGAGTGGTAAAAGTAGTTTTATACGTATCATCCTTTTGCACAACTATCTGGTTATACACCAAAAAACAATCCATCCTATAAATATGGTGTGCCCCCACTACCTCCTAAAAGATATGATCCATATTAGGTAATGGCTAATTATCTTTGAGTGAAACCCTATTTAAATTTGTCAAATCAATGCAAAGTCAGATTTCATTGTTTTTCTTTCTTACTAGTACTAGATTAGATACTCAATTTGAGTATCTTAAAGGTACTATTATTTTGGAATATAGTAACCTCTTTATTTATTTTTCTATATATGGTAATAATAAGGTATTAGCCTATCTAAGTTTATGCCTAAAAGGTTTAACTCCTTTTAAAGGAATCTAGTGTTCGATAATTTATCTATCATAAGTCTTTAAGTCCTCATAACTCTAGGAAAAAACGTCAGCATATTATTTAAAGAGGGAAACATACTACATTTTGACTTCTTCGAACAAAGATCTCGATAAATTTATGAATTTAGGATGTTCTTCTGTTCGTAATTTGATTTCACTACATCTTCATTTAGAGGTTTTAACATAGGAGTAAATGCAACATTTTTCTGATAAAAAAGCTTATCCAAATGATTGAGTCCTCTAGGGATATAATTATTTTTTAATTGTAATATATCATGCTTATCAATTTTGTTTCTAAGTTTGGAGGAATTAATGTTGGAAATACTGAGAGGGGGTTTGAATCAGTGTTTCATGAATTTCAATAATCGAAGTATCAAAACAATTAACCAATAACATCACATCAAATGAACACAAGATATATGTGTACAAAATTTTTATATGCAAATGAAGCTACAACTTGTTGTTTACCAGCCACAACTAGAATGGCTATGACCCCAAGATTTACTAGCTCCCACTAGAAGGAGGCGAAAGCCTCTTGAAGGAAGAGACCACTTCCTTACCTAGCACGACCTTGCCACCCTTATAAATAAAATATAAAATAAAACTTCATGTAAAGTTCACATACAAGGGACAATGACCCAATTACAACATCATCCAAGTTCTCCAAGGATAACTTCATACCTAGAACATCATAATCCTTACTTGTCTTCAATAAATTGGTCCAAGACTTAAAGGGTCTATTATCAAGAGGTTTACTTCAGCTACAAGTTTAAGATTTGTTCCAAATGATCCAAATCAAAATGTCCAAGATACGTTAAATCAAAGTAAAACCTCTTCTTCAAGACTTATACAAGTATTAAAGTCTACTACCAAAACTTCATCAAATTAAGGTTTGTTCTCATGATTAAGGTATGCTCTCAAAGATTAAGGTTTGCTTTCAAGATTAAGACTTTCTCCCAATGATTAAAATATGCTTCTTGATGATCCTCAACCATATTCTTTAACTTAGCCGTAGGAAATCTTAGAAATCAACCTCAAGTCTTGGAAAAAATGCAACTTCATATTAAGTTACAAAGAGGTATAAAATAGTCTACCTCAAGGTCTGAACTAGAAACTCAATGCAGGTCGAAAATATCCTTAGACAAAGGGCCAAATTTCCATAGGAGGGCCTAAAATTTCAGGGTCATTTCTATTCACATAGTGGTCAAAGTTGCAAGCTTCGGTCTATCACAAAGAGGGGCCAAATTTGTCCTTACTTCAATCTTGCCTCAAGCTTAGAATAGGCCGAGTTCAACTACTCTTTAATGGCCAAGGTCTGCACAAATTAACTGATCAAATTTACCAATAACCAAAACCCAAAAACAAGGAAACCCTAACCCAAAATTCTTGTTTAATTTACCTTCCTTCATATCTTCATTTAAGTACAAGGCATCAGAAATTTGACTTACACTTCTCCTTTGGTTTATTGCCTCAGATCACCGAATTGATTTCTTCAAATTTCCCATAGTGAGATAATATATAGTGGATGGGAGAGCCTAGTTTGGGGTTGACTTTCCCAATGAACCATTGTGTCTTTTGTTGGAGTCGACATGACATTTTATGAATAAACATGACTATATTGAAGCCAACGTGATAGAGATAAACCAACTTGATTTAGAGGAGGCTTAGGACACATAGAAAAATCAAATTTTTCCTTCCACGTCATCTTCTTTCATGTTGATTAGGACACAAGTATTCTGGTCAATAGTTTTTACTTTCTTGAAGGGTTTGCAATGAGAGTTAAGGCCAAAAAATCCTTGGAGAAACTATGTTGGTGCAAAACCCATATATTGGGTCATCAATCTTTAAAAAATAATATCTTTCCAACCAGGAGGAACTACGACATGTGTGTAGGTTTTAACCCCATACAGAAATTACCTGCATACAAATTCTAAATCACAGGAAAAATAAAAATGCAAGAGCATAACACATAAAACACATATACACAGAGATTTCCCACTGGATCTCAAAACCGAGACTACCAG
>APFE030952185.1:89847-162748 GCA_000404065.3 Pinus taeda | reverse complement strand
CTGAAGCAAAGGAGGGGAAGTTTAAGAACTTCGTCTATGGGGCAATCTTAGTCTCTTTCACTCTAGAGAAGGTACCATTACTGCAGCCTCAGCAGATTATACTTGAGCCCATCGATTCAAGGACCCCATGGATGAGGAGGTGGATAGACCACATGAGACGACATGTAGGCCCATCAACGATAAACTTTTCACCAACCTTCTTTGGGTGGTTGCACAGACAGTTTATCATTATTGATGATTATCCTTATGTAAGGATGGATTTCTGCGATGATCTTGAGCTTGAGTTGCCTGAGGGTGAGCAATGGGATGCTTCAGGTAAGATACTTTGGCCATTAAGTTTTTGAAAGTTTTACGATTTTTTTTTTTGTGTTTTTTGATGCTCCTGAGACCAAACTATTTCATGTTTTCATGCAGATATTAGACCTGTTCGACCAGTAGGTGCTACATAACTCCATCGCATAGAGAGACAACCACAGGAGGAGGTAGTGGGACCAGTACAAGTTGTTGTGGTATGAAGGGATGCGCTACGAGATATTGAGGTAGCAAAGATCCTATTAGAGGTGGAGAGTCACATGAAGGGACTGACACACGGGATTGATGAGATCATGGTCGATCAACTTCCATTGCGACTTCAATGACACACAATCAGAGTGTCTAGTCGTATTGGTCGATTACTATGAAAAATAGCTTGTGCAGTGTCGTTTTATCATGACATCACTGATTTGTCTACTTAGATGTTTTACATGTAGTTTTTATATGGAAGATGCAGCCATATGTGTCTTGGGTCACACATTTTCAGTGTTTCCTAGTTTCTATTCTACTTTCAATATGATGTGATGTGAATTGAAAGTTATTTACATTTGTTGCAAATATCGATCTAAAACAAAATTAGCTAGGGCATCTACTAATGTGTTAATATTTCTATAAATATGTTCATATTGTATGAAATCGAAATGTCTTTTTAGAAGATGCACTCTCAAAACAATGTGAAGGATGGCCGGATTTATCACGGAATAGATATTAGCAAGTTGTAGTACTACAAGTTGTGAGTCAATCTTGATGACTATATGGTAGATACCATGTGAAATAGCATCAGATAGTAGCTCAACCACTGCACTATACTCAGCGATGTTGTTAGTAGAGCAACCAATGCAAATCCCTTGCATGCTCACTAGCTCGCCATTTGGAGCAAATGTAGTCCACATTGTGTAGGATAGGCTAGCACCATCGACATAATCAATATACGGTTCGAGAGAGGTTGACATATGCAATCCAAAAGTAAAAATAATCAATATAAACCATGGGAAACTCTGAAAAACACACTACAAACACACTCAACAAACCTATAGGCAGTATGTACACAATGTACTACACATGGGATTAAGCATAGTATTTTTTGAGGTACAACCTATTTCTAGGCTATGCCAGTGGAACTCCATCAAGGTATACTAACTCATAATCCCCTTTTTTAAGGGCACGCTTGATAATGTATGGGCCCAACCACATAGGCTAGAACTTTCCTGGACCTAACTTGTCAGCCTCCTAGTCATATAAGAGAACCAAATCTCCTTCTGAGAATACTCTAGGCTTGACACTCTTGTCATATTGTGCTTTGATGTGTCTTTTATGAGCTTCATTGGCTAACATGACATTGCACTGAGTTTCATCCAAATGAGTTAGATGTAAAAGATGCTCCTCCTCTGTGGAAGTAGCAGGAAGAAGTTCGATAGCTAGTATCAGTGACGAAATTTCACATTAAATGGAGAGGATCGCTTCCAGACCATAGACCAACTGGAATGGTGTGAATCTGGTAGCAGTCCTAACTGAGGTTCATATGTCTAAAAGGTGACATAGAGAAGCAAGTGTCAATCCGATTTATGGACCCCTATCATGCATTGAAGCATAGTCTTAAGAACTATGTTAATCACCTCAACTTGTCTGTTAGCCTAAGGATAATAGGGAGTGGAATTTTCATGTGAAAGTCGCAATTTGGTAGCGAATTCAGTAATCATATGATTCTAAAAATTCTTCCCATGATCTGTTACTATTTCTTGCGGAACACCAAACCTAGAAATAATGTGGTTGAAGAAAAAATATGTATTCGTTTCACTAATGTTGTTAAATGTAGGCATCGCTTCAATCCACTTAGTAAATTAGTCAACAACGACAATAATATAGCCATGCCCCCCGACCGAGTGAGGGTTACATGTCATAAATTCGATACCACATTTCTCAAAGGGACGAACAACGACAACGAGATGAAACACAACAGGCAGAGCATGAATTTTATGATCATAGATATCGAACGCATGACACTTCTAGACTACGAGGATACAGTCGTGGAAAATGGTGGGCCAAAAGTAACCAACGTGTAAGATATTTTACATGGTAGCGTAACCAGATAAATGTCTATCACATGCCCCTAAGTGGAATTTATTGAGGACTTTCTCGACCTTCTCAAGAGTAAGGCACCTCCGTAAAATCGTATCAATATCACAATGGTAAAGGGTGTCGTCGATAATCACATAATTTCTGGATTTGTATTGGATATGTCGCTGCTCTGAGTGAGAGGTATTAGGTCAGAAATTTTGGGTCTGGAGATAGATAAAAAAATCTCCATACCATGGGTCAGATGAAAAGATTAGAAACAATGACTCGTCTGGGATGGAATCTTTAGATTTAGATTCAACGTCAAGGGAAGGAAGATCACATATTAGCTCGACAAAAACTAAGAATTTATTCGACTTGGATTTGATGAATTCCAGGTCGAACTCTTGGAGAATAATGATCCACTTAGAGTATTTCCCCCCCAACAATTGACGTGACATAGAGTATTTCATAGGGTTCCAATCTGAAATGACCGTAGTTTTTCAAAGAAAGATGTAATGACGAAATATCCCAACGACTTGAATGACCACCAAAGCTAACTTTTCTACATGAGTATACTGGATCTCAGTATCGTTGAGGTTCCAACTTAGATAATAAATGGGATGTTCAGTCCCCATATCGTCTTCTTGGACCAACACCATAGCTATAGTAGAGATGGCAGCAACAAGATACAATAAATAGTCATGTTGATAGTCAGGGGGATATAAGAGAGATGCTTGAACCAGTACATCTTTCAAGGCATCAAATGCTTTATGTGCAACATCATACAAATGGAAGGGAATCTCTTTTTCAGTAAACAAGTAAGTACTTTGGTTAGTTCAGTGTAGCTAAGCAAGTTAGCTTTCCCTTGTAGTCTTTGTAACTAAATGAGGGAGGAAGGTGCAAGCAAGTCAACAGTTTCTTGGACTTTTAAAGGACCAATACAAATTCCTTGTTTTGAAATGATGAAACCAAGGAGTCGACCAAAACCAACACAGAACACACATTTGTGCGGGCTAAGTTGAATGTTATAATATCTAAAATTAAGAAAAATGGCCCATAAATGCGTGGGGTGATCGACCCGATGCTTGGAGTGATCAAGGAGATCTTCCATATAGGGCTGCACAATATGCTTGATGTCATGGAAAGTGTAATCCATCACATGTCGAAATGTGGCCCCTGCATTCTTTAAACAAAAGGGAGATTTCTATAAGAAAAAGTACCCAAGGGACAAATAAATGTGGTTTTAGGTTGGTCCACTGGGAGAATGTTGATTTGATTATAGCTCGAGAATCCATCCATAAATGAATAAATCTCGTAGCCAGCATAGTCATCAACAATCTAGTTAATAAACAGGGTTGGGTAGTTGTCTTTTGGACAAGGATGATTTACGTCCCAATAATTGACGCATACTCAAATCATTCCCTACTTCTTCATGACAGGGAAAACGCTCGATACCCAATTAGTTAAAGGAACAAGGTATATGAAACTAGTCCGAAGAAGCTTTTCAATTTCAACTTTTATCTTGATAGCCTTCTTGGGATGGACTGGAATCAAGGCATTGTCGCATAGGTTTGGCATTAGGATACGTCCTAATTTCGTGTACCACTATATTTGGGTCAATACTTGGCATTTCTTCATATGTAAAGGCAAAGACATCTCTGAATTCATGGAAAAGGGCTTTTGATATATCTCGATTTCAGATGAAGAACAAGATGCTCTGATGTATAAATTTTTTACTATTCTTGGTTTAATCAAAATATCGAGAGGAATCATTTCTTCGATATTCGAAAGGTTCTTTTCAGATTCAATCTCATGAATGGAGACAAAATTCATAAAGCGTTTGACAGAATTAGGTAGGTATACACAAATGAGATTATCTTCAATGGTATCTGTGAAGGAGGAATAATGATGATGTTTGACCCATGGAGCATCGTCTGACATCATGATCTTTATGATGCTTTCGTCACTAGAGAATATACACGAGAAAGGATCAGAGGGTGTGTCATAATCCAGTGATCGATCTACCCAATTGATTGAAGAAAAAGTATGGGCCACATAAGCCGAATAGATGGACTCATAATCTTGCTCAATGGGGCTAAGTGGCATTCGGTCGCCAAAACTTTTGACATCAGTTTTATCAGGTACAATCCATGGATCAACCAGGATCGTAGAGGATGATATCATGTTGATATAATAAACTAAAGGGGAGGAGATGGGAAGGAGAGGGGGAGGGAGAATAAAGTTTCCCATAAGCGATGAATCCTTCAAAAAACCAACTCTAACATGCTGATAGGAATGTAGGGTTTCCCCTACAAGAGGGACAGTTCTAGTAACATTGGAATCAGAGGCGAAAAAGGTGAGTTGATTTGTGGCCACGATCCCTCCTTTATGAGGAAAGGCGATCATTCAGAAGTAAGTTGAAACAATGACAGCCATAGCATAAACCCACGTATGTCCTAGTATAAGATTATGATCCAGAGGTCTGTCAATAACTTGTACTTATGGAGACGACTTTGTCCCCTAGTTCCACTTGGACGGAATTCAAAATGTCACAAGGTTTGTATTTCCTTCCATCAAAGGATTTTAATGTGGTGGTCGATTAAATCAGTTGGGGTGAACCAATCACCTTCCAACAAGACAAAGACATGATGCAGGTCAAGGCTCCCTTGTCCACAATAGAACAATGAATGTTCTTACCATGGAAAATGACCTGAATCATAAAAGCTAATTGAGTTGGAAGTCAAGGTGTATAATTTTCATGAGAGAAAACCACTAGTTTGGAATCCGACGGATCCACACATTTGATAGTTGACAACAAGGCCTTCTTTTGGGTGGGGAAATTTTTCAACACCTCAAGAGTCGACATAGTTGATGGAGACTAAGCCAAGTCTTCAACTACATTGTAATTTTGAGTGGCTCTCAAACGAGGGTTGAAAGAAGACTTATGGATAACACCCTTCGGAGGCTCGATAGTCAATTATGTAGGAACCAAAGGTGGAACAGGATCAGATGAAGGTGGTGCAAAACTGGTAGGTTGATTAGTAGCCTGACCGTTCGATGGATTCGTATTACCATAGTCCTTATTTTGAGTGGCCACCATGACATTAGATTTCATCTTTGAGGAATAAAGCATCAAAACCTTGTTAGAGGAAGAAGCATCATGGGAAACCATATGAGTCTCCTGATTGGGAAACAGTTCGGTCAGCACAGCGGGAGAAGTGGATGATTTAAGAAACCGATTCACTTCAGCACGGTGTAGAAAATCATGTGTAAAGTGATCCTCGTTACAAATCAAGCATGGGTATTGAGGCTTTTGTTTCTCATTGGAACACAAATTTGTTTGTTTATCCTGTGGTGAGGAATCCTTCTTTTTCTTACCTTTACCTTTCTTCTTGCTTCCAGGTTGTTGTTGAGACTTGCCTTTATCAAATGAAACGACATTTATCTCGAAAGTAGAAGCTACAAGAGGATGGGATTGAGGATTTTTTGCAGGAGCAGTAAGAGTAACCAGATGGTTTACTTTCTGATTGCGAACTGGTATAACCTATGATGCCATCAGCGGCATGATATTCTTTACTAGGTGGAGGAGGAACAATATTCGAGGGTCTCAGACCGTTTGGTATCATATCATAGAGCATGCTCGATTGGATATAAACCAAATCTAAATGTTGAGCATGAGAAATAACTTTCTCTTCGGTCACGACTCCACCTTTGGCCACATCTTTTGTTATAAGAGCTAACAGAGATTTGACATACCATTTCAATAACAACTGATCGTGAACATAAGTCTTGACCAACCGACGATGACACCTCTACTCATGAATGTGATCCAAAATGTGAATAGAGTCTGATTGTTTAAAGTTAGTCAATAGTTCTATTCCAGTTTTTTATCTGATGGGAAAATGGAAATGTGTGAGGAAGGTAGTGGCTAAAGTGTTGAAGTCATGAAATGATGCTCTAGGTAACTCAATATACCATTTAGTTGCAGTACCTGTAAGAAATTCATTGGAAAAGACGAAGTCAAATGGAATCATCATTAAGGGAGTTGGATGAACACCATAGACGATACGTCATAACATGTGTCGATGAGTCTTCTGCAGGATTCCCATTGAATTTCAGGATATCAAAAGGCAACTTAGTGGGAATAAACGACCACCATGGCGAATGAGCAATGGGGTCATTAGTAAATTGAGTAAAATCCAGTAATTCAAGAGTAGCCACAAAAGGAAACTGCTGATTAAAGTCCAGAGGTGGATGACCTAGATATGAAGGGATATCTTGGGTGATAGGCACTTGCATTCCTAGATAAGGAGGGTTCTAATAATAAGGAACCTAGGTACCAGAATATGGAGGGTTTTGATAACCATCATACAAGTGAGTTTGTTGCCCAACCCTAGGATGGCGATAAAATTGTTGAAGTGGTTAGGTTTGGATTTGATGGCCCTAAAAAGGCACTTGATGTGATCCATATTGTTGCTCAATAGGTGTTTGCATTTCCCCCAGGTATAGGTTCGACTGAGACTGTGCCAAATTTTGAATAATTTGACCTACCAAAACTTGAGGAGTACCTTGCACAAGTTATTGAGAAGGTGAGGGACTTTGTATAGGTTGACTAACTGGGATCTGGGGGAACCAGAAACCATTGGAATAGGATGTAGAAGTTGGCTCACATGTATTTGAGCTTGTTGAGGTGCTGATAGATAGGTTTGACGAAGACTGTACAATTTTAGTATTCAAGAATCCATCCCAAAATGAACCAGGTTGAACAGGTAAAGTAGGTTGTCAAACACTGGAAGCCATTCTAGGATAAGCCGGAGGATTATAACTAGGTGGATTTCCATATTGAGGTAGACCAACAACAGGTTTCCCCCTACCATGGGAGGAGGGGTTGATGGAGGCAACTGCGATCCGAATAGAGGGTACCCAACTCAAGGAGGGTTGGGTTGTTGAGGGTAGCTTTGCCCATTGACATAAGAGCCAACCTGTTGCTCTATTTTAGGTGTAGATGGAAGAAGAGGAGCATACTATGTGGCATTCATAAGAGAAGTACCATACATTATTCCTAAATTGGATGACATGGGAGAGGTCCAAGGACTAGAAGCCACACCAGAAAAGGTACCAGATAATGACAGATATCCAGGTGGGACGGACGGGCCACCATATAAATGAGTTTTTGGTGATGTTACAAACATAGATGAGGAAGCGACACTTGATGTCTCAACCATAGTGGTGGACATGGATGGGATTTTGAATCAGTTCCAATCATGGTTAACTATCCCAAATGAAGATTTCCACAAGAGATCCACGGGTAGGCCCAAACAATCAGGTAAAGGAGATTGTGTTGGAGGTTGAAGAGAGGGAAGAGGATCGGTTTGATAAAAATAAATTCATTCCCAATGAACAGGAGTAGAAGGAAGAGGCTTTTCTTGAGGGGTCTCTTCAATACTTAGAAGTCTGTATCGAAGAGGTTCACCGTCAGACCCAAGATATATTGGTTCTATCTGAGACAAAGGAAGAGAGGAGGAAGGTCCCAAAGAATCAGGTGAAGACGGCTAACACTCCTCAAGTTCAATAATCTTAGAAAACAAAGTTTATAACTCGGGGAGATCATATTATATGACCACAGGTAACAAAGTTTAAGGGAATTCTATTTCAATTATGTCAGTGTCACCAACAAGAATAGATGTAATCTCAGGTTTAGAACTCAAAGGGATAGATGGTTCTAGCTTATCAATATCAGGTGGAGGGCTAGAAGTAGTTGTCGGTGTTCTTGATTCGATAGGTTGTGTTTTATTATGCTTTGGACAACGTTAGGAGTAGCCTCTAGAGGAAGAGAAGGCTTATTTTGCATTCTGCGCGAACGACTGGGGAGGGGGATTTTTTTCTTTCATGTTGGACAATAAATTTTATTAACACAAAAAGAAATAAATAAAAAAGAAGGTAATCTAGGTATAAATGATTACCAAGCAACCGTGTACTGCAATATACATCTTGGTGAACCAAGGACTTAACGTACGAGAACCACTCTCCCTGAATGTTGCGATCAATGTATCATGGTTTACAAGGCGGTAGACTCGGTTACCTATGGATGGATGGCAACCTATTGGGGACTCCCAAAATATACGTGACAGGATGTGGGAGTGCAGTCTGTATTAGTGTTGTCTAATGCGTAACCATTCAATGAGACCATTCCCATATGATTTACGTGCATGGAGTGCCACCAATATACCTGAAGGTACGTGGAGTACGATCCTATACACTCGTATATGTGGAATGAGATTTCACCCTCGGGATTGTTCGGCATGTAATCCCCCAAGTCATGTTTTGGGGCTCAAAGCCCAAGTTTTGACTCAATATTATTGTAAAGTCTGTGCGAATTGCGGGCGCAGAGCGCGAAATGTATGATAGAGTCACAAGGTTGTCTGCCCTAATCTTGTAATGTAATGTCAGCCTACCCATGGTCTACAGACCATGGGATTATATAAATAGAGCGAGGCTCTAAGTGTAAAAAGGAAAACTAAGGAAGGAAGTAGAAGCAAAGAGCAAGAGTCTAAGTGTCTAAGTGTGTCTTGGGTCGTAGGGTAGGAGAAGGCTCTACAACTGAGTGCGCAGACCCCTGCAACTGAGTGTGCAGGGTGGAGTCAAGTTTTTGACCGAGGAAGATAATAATAAAGAGAAGTTTTATCTTAATTCCGTGTATCTGTTCTTGGGTTATTACCTGTTTGATATAAATTGCAATTATATTGTTTATTTAATGTGCACACCTATATGAATGATTTATATTGCTAAGTATAACTTAACACATACAAGTAGGGCGAGGTAATCAACTAACAGTGGAATATTAGTAAGGATTTGGGTAATAACAGCGTTTGGCCCTCGAGTAGGGTTGTGCAAAGGTAGCATCTCAGGCTACGAGGTCTGGGTAAGTGCGCATAGCGACGGGCGCGCAGGGTCGAACCACAGACCACTTGAACTCATCACACATCTCCAAGGTGTGGAAACCTGGTTCTAGCACCCTCCCATGCTACTTCGAGTGAGACCTTAGTCCGTGTTCCGCGAACTGCTGCCGAAAGGGCCAGTAGTACCAAGATTTGTTTGGCTAAATCACCTCTAAACCTAGTTCAGGCCCCAACAAGCCAACAAATGGTTCCGTCACTGGGACCAAGATCTACATAAGAGATGTTCGATGTCGTGTCACTGGAATTTGATAAAGAAATAAATTGAAGAGTGGCTGGACAAAAAGATTCATGAGTTCGCGGCATAGGAAAACCAAAATCCATGAGTATCGAAGGAACAATGGTTAGAGTGCTACTTATATACAGAAATCCATGAAATTTTCTCTGCATCCTTCCCCTCTGAGTTGTACGAGTGGATTACTAAGCTAGCAAACAATCAAGGAAGGTATAGGCTCGACAAAACTATTGTGTGGAATCTAGAGTTGGTGCGTAGAATAGAAGAATTGGAAGATAAATCGTGTGTGCTGTGAACCATTGGCTCGATCGAATTATAGGAGGGTTTATCACCTAGTTCACGGTAGATACTTTGCTCGGCTACAACGAGGCGGAACGGCATAAGTACGTTAAATATTTGAATACTTGGATTAAAATGCTACTGTGTGAGAAGTTGGTTATGCGAATAAATTGATGTTCGAGGCTATGAAAAGTGGGAGGATCTATAGAAATGAAGGTAGCGTAGTGATAGAAACTAGCCCCTTGATTTTGCCTCCACGAGAAAGCGAGGAAGAGTTCGCAAAGGTTTCACCAAGAAGTGCAATCAGTCTGATAAGGCAACAAATTCCGCGCATACCACCCCCACCTACACCACCACCAGTTTCACCATCTTCACCCCCATCTCCACCCACACCACCTCCGCCACCACCACAGTTCAATATGGCGAGCACAATAAAGTTGCCACTATTCAAAGGAGTAGGGAACGAAGACCCAGACCAATTTTGGTTCATGGTAAAGGCTGTATGGGAAGCGTAAGGAGTCACAGATGACAACATAAAGAAGGCAATGCTGGTAAGCACATTGTAGGATCGTGCACTAACGTGGTAAATTAAGCATTCTAATGATAATCCAAATGCGGGGATCGCAGATATCCAAGTTGCGCTGAACAGGGAATTTAGTAGGCCGAAATTGGAGACACAGTCGATTATCGGGTTTAAGGAAATCACAATGCTTCCAGGCGAGACCCCCTAGGAGCTGGATCAGAGAATGAAGGGTATGATTTGTGAAGCCAACATGACCTTGAACGATGGACAACACTGTGCATGGTTTGTAGCATCACTAATTCCGCATCTAAGGACCATGCTGTCACAACAAAAGTTATCCACCCAGGCTGAAGCTTTGGAGATCGCAATGAGACTACAAGAGACTCCAATACAAGATCCTAGTCTGGGAGTCCAACAGATCCACATGCAATTGAAAAACCTATGTCTAGAGATGCAGAGTTTGAAACAAGACAGGACAACTCACCCAGAAACACACGAGGAGGTATGGTGCATAAAGTGCAAAGGCCAAGGACATGACTAAGACAATTGTCTAGCTTTACCAAACTATCTGGCGGGAGGAGGACCAATGCCATTGAGACCAGAGGCACAAGCAAAACCAAGCATGGCGCCTGCATTGTGGTGCATGATTTGTCAGATAGGAGGGAAGCATGCTACAGATAACTACCACCTATTACTGAAATATACACAAACATCCCAACAATTGTTTTGTAACTTCTACAAATCAGTAATCCATGATGAGCGCACTTGTAGAAGTTATGAACTGATGATGGATCAGACCCCTACATATAGAGTTCAGACCGAAACACGAGCACTCGATCCAAATGTAGGGATGGCGCATACTGGATTTCAGGGATGCGGACGAGGTCGAGGTGGAATGGGACCAAGAGGGGGTCCTAGACAGCTGATTTGTTACAATTGTGGAGGGCCAGGGCATTATGACCATGATTGTACAAATCCAATGAGAGCATCATGTTTATATTTTACCTAGTTTGATCATGAGACAGAGGACTGCCCCATGCTAATAGGGAGTTTGCACGATAAAGGGACACTCCAACCTCCACCGACTCAAAACCTGCAAATGACGAGGTCTGAGCCGCGCGAAGAGGACTCGAATGTAAACATCATGCTCCGAAGTATCACGACAAGAGATGACAAGGGCAACCAACCTGAAGAAAGTGCCTGGGTTCGCAAGGCTCCAACAAAGGAACCAGAGTTTGATTTAGAGTGCATGAAGGAGACATTTATGGAAGCTAAGAAGAGCTTCACGAAAGCCTCCACTTCAGGTAGTAAAGATAGACTAAAACTGAAGATGGACCCATCAATGCTCACTACCTTTTTGGAGACATGCATGAAGCTGTTGGGTGACAACAGGGCTATGAAAGGACTGCAAGAACTCATCACTAGGTGTGATGGGTCAGGAGAACCATGCGTGGTTCGGAAGCTCGGGAAGCACACAACGCGAATAGGAAGGGAGATGAGATTGACTGTGCAAATCAGGGAATATGAAATGGATCAAGTGATTTTAGATTTAGGATCAGATGCGAATGTCTTGCCAAAGTAGACATGGGAGCGTATGGGCAGGCCCGCGTTGCAACGATCTCCTATTCAATTGCAAATGGTGAACCAACAAAAGATCCTACTGATGGGAAGATTGTAGCGAATAATGGTAGATATCGAAGGTGCGAGCACGCTTGCAGATTTCGAAGTGATAGAGATTTTTGATGAAAACAATACCTATCCTGCACTACTAGGAATAGATTGGGCCACTGACATGAATGGAGTGATAAATATAAAGAAGTGCAAGAAGATTTTTGAGAAAAAGTCACTACGCATAGTGGTACCTTTAGACCCTACGAAAGGATCGTGTTACACAGAGCTAGTGCGTAATGATGAGAGTGATGATGATCTAGATTGTATCTACAAGATAATCACATGGGAACAGGATTGGATGAATCCTACAATGGATGGCAGGATTTCTTGGGAGCGCGAAAGCTCTTGCACCTTAGATTCAAATGAGGAAATAGAACGATGGCAGAATGGTTACATGAGGTAACCACGCTCAATTGCAACATGATGGTAAGATCACTGTGCTGCGTGACAACAGAGGTAAGAGATCTGCCTATGTATGATAGGTTGACAACGGTGGATGCTTTCCTGAGCAAATTTGAAAGAGAGGTGTCGGAACAGCAGCGTTTTGACGCTATGAAATGGGCACTGCGCGCTACACCCGCAAGATGGTGGGGTACGCATCAAAGAAGTTTTGAGGACTGGCGCGAATGAAGAAGGATGATGCTCATATGATTTGGAAAGCCTCAGATGAGGATGAAAGCAAAGTATGATGGACGAAACGGCCTGCGCGCCCACCTCTCCAAATGGATACAAGCGTATGGTACGCAACCGGCATGAACACACACCATCCTCATGATAGGAAACGAAACCAACAAGTAGGAGCGGGCAAGAAGATGGCATGAACAACGAAGTAGGATAAGACTAAGAGTGCCGAAGATTATACACGTGGATGCCTTTGACAAAGTATGCAAAGTACTGGACACGATTCACCATGTGAGACACACTGACTGGGATCTACGCGTACCAATGGTTCTATGGGCTTATAGGACCATGTGCAAAACCCTGGCCACGCGGACACTTCCAACGCTGGAGTATGAAGCAGAGGTTGTAATCCATATGGAACATGCAAAGCCTAGTCCGTGCATGACAACACCCATAGATACAATGGTTCGCGAAGCCTAGAAAGAAGAAATCACACAACTGCAAGAGACAATACACATGAGACTTAAGGAAGAAATCCAACAGGGAAATCTTAGACTCTGCGAACTTGAAAAAGAAAGGGTACGGTTAAGAGAGAAAAGTGCTTTGATGGATGCAAAGGTCAAGAAGCTAGAAGACAAGATAAACAAAGAGTTTCTCGCTGAGAAAACTAGGATGATAAGGTAAGGTGTGAACGATACTATTGACAAGTTTGAGAACTATTGCCATAAATTTCTTAGTCTGATGCCTTGGCTTGGACCGCATATCGTCAAGCGTAGTGACCAGGGTAGTGCGTTCCAAATGAGGATGTGCACAACCATAGAAGGTGGGGATTCTCCAAGAACCATGATAGAGGACAGGGTGGCGCTCCACATGGGTGGTGCGACCACCTCACTAGCCAAGGGAAGGATAGTCTTAGCGCTCTAGGCAGTTGGGAGGGAGCGCGGGACTATAAAATATCCTGCCTGGGAGCGGCGTGATGTTGGAGATGCGCGCATAAGTAGAGAATCACAAGGTTCACGACCATGCGCAGGGGACTGCGTTGCCGCGTGGATTGGCCAGAAAGTAACTGTTGAAGTCACTGTTCGTGATGGGATGATCAAATTGAGGCCAAATGGATAGGACGATGGACATTTAAGACGTGATTTATGGGCAAGATTTGGGAAAATATGCCACCAAGAAAGCATTAATGGCCCGAAATTTGGGGGAACGATTGAATTTGAATTCAAAAGGCGCTAGAAAATGCAAGGGGTTTCCTAGCAAACAACACTTGGTCATTTGAGAATTGAGCGATTGAGCAGAGTCCCGAGCATTGTGAGCCGAGCGTTGATTGAGCCCCTGAATTCACGAGTGCCAGATTATAGCCCAGATATGATGAAAACAACTAAGGATGTTCTGGGAATTGAAGAGGTAACCGCCGGTGAGGCCAAGCAGACACCAATTAGGGCTGCATTCCCAAACAACCCGACCCATCGACAACGCCTCGTGATGCGGTAGGGTCCCGACCCAATGGGGCTGTCACCCTCTCAAGTACCCCCTTCTAAGGGACTTGGCCTAGGTCTGCTGCTAAGGATGCTTCTACATACTACAATTCAGGTGACACTGCCGCCCGATGGTGGAGGATATTCCCGCACCCTAGAATTAGAGGTCTCGAAACAACGGATGCAACAAATTCAGCAAGCAGCAGCTCAGTGCGCTGCGAACCTTAGTACAGTTCGAGAATAGTTAGAGGGACTCCGCGCCAAGATTGCCGCGCTGAGAGAGTGACTCGAGGGCGAGTCACAATGTTTGTGTTGGGGGCCTGTTGGGCATGGAATCCCCCGAAGGCATGTTTTGGGGCTCAAAGCCCAAGTTTTGACTCAATATTGTTGTAAAGTCTCTGTGAATTGCGGGCGCGGAGCGCGAAATGTATGAAAGAGTCACAGGCTAGTCTGCCCTAGTCTTGTAATGTAATGTCAGCCTACCTATGGTTCGTGCACCATGGGATTGTATAAATCGAGCGAGGCTCTAAGTGTAAAAGGGAAAACTAAGGAAGGAAGTAGAAGAGAAGAGTAAGAGTCTAAGTGTCTAAGTGTGTCTTGGGTCATAGGGTAGGAGAAGGCTCTGCAGCTGAGTGCGTAGACCCCTGAAACTGAGTGCGCAGGGTGGAGTCGAGTCTGTAACTGAGGAAGATAATAATAAAGAGAAGTTTTATCTTAATTCCGTGTATCTGTTCTTGGGTTGTTACCTGTTTGATATAAATTGCAATTATACTGTTTATTTAATGCGCGCACCTGTATGAATGATTTATATTGCTAAGTATAACTTAACACATACAAGTAGGTTGAGGTAATCAACTAATAATGGAATATTAGTAAGGATTTGGGTAATAACAACATTCGACCCCCAAGTAGGGTTGCGCGAAGGCAACATCTCAGGCTGCGAGGTACAGGTAAGTGTGCTAGCAACGGGCATGCAGGGTCAAACCATAGACCACTTGAACTCATCAGGCATCTACAGGGTGCAGAAACCTGGTTCTAGCATCCTCCCATACTACTTTGGGTGAGACCTCAATCTTCGCTCCGCGGATTGTTGCCGAAAGGGCTAGTAGTACCGGGATTTGTTTGGATAAATCACCTTTGAACCTGGGTCAAGCCCTTATAAGCCAACAGGGATGCAATGCTGGCAAGAAATGACAATTCCTATGTTTAACAATGTCGGAACATGTCTCTAGCCTAGACCTCAAAATGTTTACGTTAATGTTACAAATTCTCCTTAGTTATTCAATAATTTTATTTTTTATATTTGATTATGTTTCAGTTTTAGGGGTCACCACAAATGTCACCTGAATATCCTAAAATGCAAATCTAACATGAGAAAATAGAAAGCCTTTCTCTTTCAATGAAAATATAGTTGAGGAAGGGAATAAGCAATCAAGGTGCAACACACAGTATGCAGTAAAAAAGTTATAAGATGCAATTTCCTTTCTAATGCAATTGTTCCTATGCTTATGCACATGAAAAACCCTAAATGCCGATGAAATTTTTTTCTTTTCACCACACTTAATTTTCGAAATGAAGAAAACTAAGATGTAAATGTTCAACTACGGATTCAATTACACTTTTCAGAATGAGGACTAGAACAACAATTCATCTAATCGATCAACAATCAAACGAAATTAGTTTGCAAGCGACCAAATGATAACAACAAAGAAAAATCAAAACCAATTCTTAACAAAAGAAAACAACACAAATGAAAATCAAATGGAGGCTTTAGATAGATCATAAGACACTCAAGACTCAGGGAAGTTCAGCTGGAAGTAGGCTGACCAAATAGAGGCTCAAGAACCAAGGCAAAATTCATGCAAAAACAAGGGCCAATGCGGGCCAGGGTGAGGTGCAACACTTTTCCAAAGGCACAAGGGGTGCGTTGGGCCTAGGAAATAGAATTCCTGCAGAAAAATTGCAAAAAAGGCTCAATGAAATCACTTCCTAGGTTTGTTCTTAGTTTGATGATACAACAAAGGTCTATTAAGGAGGTAATAAAAAAAAATGGACTAGGATACCACCAAGGGAATACTTTGTTCCCTAATATGGTTGCCAATTTGTTATACGAGATTTATGATTGTGGACAAAAGTATCTCCCCTGGGTTGGTGGAAAACCTAGAACAACAGAGAGACTAGAAACACAATGCTTTTCCTTAAAGTAAATAGATGACAGAGTGAGGCCTACCCAGAATCCTTCAAACACTTCGCTCCTTCTTTAGCTTGGAAGCTCCAATTCCACCTCTAAATGCCAAAATTAGAACCTAAACAGTCAGATAACACAAGCCAAGAAACTACGAGATCTATGCAGTATCATCTAAGTACTTCATTCAATAGATCAACATTGTATTGAAATAAGCGAAATAAAAATATCACATATAGGAAACCAATGAATTATTTGCATTAATATAAATGGAAGGAGATTACAACCATAAGTAGTATTTGATCTTGTAGAAGAGATCCTCCAAGTTGTTGACTTGTCATTTCCTTGTCACAATATGCACCTCTAATCATCCTAAATGCATGAGATAATAACCACTCACTACAGTAGCATAAGGGCATAATTTCTCTCCAAACGACAATCCCCAACCACATAGAAGGCTGGGAATATATAGAGAAGTAGGGTAAGTTGGGAGTTATTATCCAGTTACCAATCTAGGGTTTGAGATCCACCTTTGATGGAGGGATAGGATCAAAGGATAAATGGTGAAAACTCCAAAGTAGGGAAGGATATGATCAGATGTTTTATCCAAGGTAAGTAGTTAAAACAACATTTGGAAACTCCTAGAAGGGGAAGCTTTCAGAATCCTGATCATTCTCTGGGGTTTCTAGAACCAACGTAGGTGCAAAGGGGAGCAACCTGCTGGTGACCAACACAGGCCACAGTGGAGAAACCTGTAGGTGAACGCACCCCAATAGTCTTACATGGAGAATTGGTCCTCAAACTAGCTCAAATGATGTAGTTTAGGGCTGAAATTATTGGGGATGAAGGGAACATGCTTATGGATTTATGAAAGATGCTAACAAGGGGGAATAGGATGTTGATTGATCCCATTAGGAGGCTCACTGATCGGATGTGACAAAATAGCCTATAACAAATGGAGTATGGCATCTGTGTTAAAATTTTGGCTTGTTGTTATGATTAATTGATTCCCCACTGAATTTTTTCAAGCCGGCAGAGGACCGAGGCAAGGCTACTCCTTATCACCACTCCTCTTCATACTTTTCATGGATGGCATCAACAGGAAGATAAAATTCGCAAAGGTTTTAAGAATTTTTAGGGGACTACATATGGCTCCAGAGGTTAGTATAACACATCTTTTATTTTTCGATGATATACTTACTTTTGGAATAATTTCAAGAGCATAGTGGGAGGCACTACATTATATATTCCATCACTTTGGAGAGGCTTCGGGACTCATCACAAATGGGTAGAAGCCTTTTCTCATTTACTCATCTGGAGACATGGTTGAGATTCAACATATTGCTGAAAGTTTTTGGGTGGACACTAAGCAACTATAAGATGATTTTACCTACTTAGGATTCAGACTAAAGTTGACATGCTATGATTTGGAGGACTGGACATGGTTACTCTCCAAATTTGATAAGAAATTCAAGGCGTGGACACATCATTGGCTCTCATTGGGTGGGAGATTCATCTTAATAAAATATGTACTACAAAAATTTACTACATATTGGATGCACCTTTTTGCTATGCCTGCCGATATCTTATCTAAAATTCACTCCGTACTAGAACATTTCTTGTGGTCTAGTGCCGATAAGGAATGCAAGTATAATTTAACAAAATGGTGCACTATTTCAAATCCTAAAGAACTTAGCGGCTGGGGGATTTTGAACACACAATTTTTTGGTAGGTATCTTCTAATAAAATCTCTCTAGCGAGCGCTTTTCGGTGAAGGCATTTGGGGGTAGATCATTTAAGCTAAATACCATTTGCAAAGGACAATCATGTACTGGATCAAGATGGATGAGATAGAGATTAGGAGGGGATCGTATATATGGTCAGGATTCCAAAAGGTTAAGACACGGTTCTTGTAGTGGTATTTTGGAAAAGGACATTTGTTGATTATAGGGTGGGACAAGATTTTTGGTATACTAGACTCCAAAATTCTTTCTGAAGACACGATCGTGGCTCTTCACCAGATAGGTATCTTTCTGCTAGATCAAGTAATCTACAGATGGAATGGTGTCCATCCAACGTGGAAAGAGGTGACACATATTAGATTGACAGGGCATATGGATAGGGATTGGGACGTCTATGCCACTACACTGAAAAGAGTTGGCCTGTGTCAGAACAAGAGAGGTGTTTCCCTTTCATGGGATGGGCCGCTTAGGAAAGGTGTTGTGGTGGTTGTTGAGAATTATTATCAATTCATGCACACTACAGAGGAGCCTACATTGGTGTCATGTTTTATGGCTATATGGAGTTTGCATGCCCCTTTAAAAATAACGCTTTTCATTTGGTTTGTGTGGAAAAATAAGATATTAACATGGGACAATCCTTGTAGACATGGTTTTCATGGTCACGATTGGTGTCCATTATGTGGTGGTGATATGGAAATTTTTCTACATATTTTTCTCTTTTGCAGCGTCGCTCTACGGATATGGGCGATTACCCTTTCTTTTTTCAAAGTTTATTTTAGACAATTCACTTCAATGGAGCAATGTCTATGTTGGGGATTGGATGGAAATGGTATATTCAGGTACATACTGTTGTTTGTTATTTTGAAAATATATAAGGAATGAAATCACCTCATTTTTCAGGGGTTTCAATTTAATTCTTACAGGACTTGCTAATTTTTTTTTTGCCTAGATAGAATGTATGGAACCATAGGTGAAGACCTCCAAGGACCTGTCGGGGAGATTTTTGTGCCCACATATCAACTTGTCGATGTGATTTTTTGATGGTGCAACCTAGTTGGGAAGATGTGGTTGTGGAGAATGGCTACGTATCAGTGATAAATCTCACTACAAACTACATTGGTTTGGGGGGGTGGACACAAATTCCAAGGCAAAGATGGTGGCTCTATTGGGCCTTCTCTAGGTTGCAAAGGAAAAACGCATCCAAAACATTCATGTCTACGAAGATTCTATGACTATTATTCAGGGCATTATGGGCAACACCACATTCAATCCTCCTAATCTCAAAGGTTGGCGGGATCAGACTGATGCTCTCATACAATCCTTTTTAAGTTTTGACATACAACACATCTTTAGAGAATTGAATGAGACAATAGACTCCCTATCCAAAAGGGGGTTGAATGACGTGGAAGGATATATTTTCTTTGATTTTTTTTTAGGTGGTGTTACAAGGGAGGATGGGTGCATCGCTCTTCCATAGACTTGGTAGTAGTTGGATTACTTGTCATTTAATTTCAGTCATATGCAATTTTTATATGGTTTATATAACTTTGTGAACTTTTCAGACATTATCCTTTGTTTTTCTTTTTGGTAGATGATGTTTCTATAAAAATATGGGTTGGAAATGAATTTTCAGTATTCAGAGACATGATGGTCCTTATTGATCGATTTGGAACAAACTCAGTATCAATGGCAGACAAAAATGTAACTGGATTTTAGCCCCTTAATAAAATTCAGTTTGGTTTTTTTCATCTGCAAAAAATAAAAATAAAAAAATAAAAAAAATAAAAAAAATTGATCAATTTCAGCCCCAAGGAATGGAAGGACATCGACCCTCCTTATTGTTGAACTCAACCTCTATGAGGAACTTGATTCTCTCACTTTTGAAAATACTCCTTTGTGTTGAAGTTTTCTTCCAACACAACCCGATTAGATATTCAAATAACCTTTAGAAAAATAATCTAATTAGGGTGGCAATGACATCCATCAAAATTGGAGAGATGCTAGCTAGGTTGGAAAGAGATCCACTGAAACTAGTGTGAGGATCTCACTTTTAACCCTCAGATTGAAACTCGCTTGAGATTCTTTTCAATGACAATGACAAATGATGAGATAGAATAATTTGCAAATGAGCTCCACCCTCCTTTTATCATTTTTCATTGAGCTTTATCCAAGCTTCTAGAACTCCTTTTTAACAATATTTTGTGGATGAAATCACTTTATCCAAGCTTCTAGAACTACTTTTTAACAATATTTTGTGGATGAAATCACTTTTTCTCCTAAGTGACTTTTTGTCCCTTTTTATTAATCATAATTTACCCCTTTTTATTTAGTAATTATCAAAATTTGGTAAATTTCTTTGGGTCTCCTAGATAATTTTCCTTCTCGCTAGCCTAAAGAAGGCAATTAGGTAAGCAAAAAATCTGAGATCAAGAAATAGGGGACATTACAATGAGTTTCCTTTACCCTCACCTCTTCTAGATACTTCTCATCTTCAAAAAGAGCAATATAGGGTACAAGATTTTATTTAGCACCTATAGTCTCTTCAAGAAAAAGTCATTCTTATTCTTTAGAAGACTCAAGAAAAGTAAAAACTATTGACAAACCAACATTTTGTTCCTCATGATTTCAAAGTTAGTGACAAATTATGGTTTCATTTGGACAAATGTTCATTTCAAGACAAAGCATATAGTAAGGTTAAACCTGTCCGACATGGCCCCTACTCAATCATCTTGCAAGTGTATGAGAATGCTTTCTGACTTGATCTTCCAGGTCATTTAGGGATCCATGATGTCATTAATGTTGATCCCTTGAAACCGTATTATGAGCCAACATTAGAGACAAATATACAAACCAACCATCTTGGAGATAGTATTACATATTTTCAATTGTTTCTTAATGCAAATTAGTTTTTTGAAAAGAATATTTTCCAAACTCATTGAGGTCCACTACTTCTCATCTTCTTTTGAAAAAGGGCCAATATCCTCTCTAGACTTGCTAGAATTTGCAACATCTATTGCAATACAATTTCCCCTCACTCCTAAAAGCATTGGAATCCAATGCTTTTATGTTGGGAGGAAATGGTAAGGAATACATATCTAGAGGGAATAAATGCTTCACATATAGTTTACATTTAATATTTTGGATATAAATTCATGATATTCTCGTTATATTTGTAAAAAGTTAATATAAGTTTGAGTGTGACAAATCTTTTAGTTTCCTAGTAGCACGGTATAGGTGAGGTTTTCATGGATTGGTTGAGATATTCATTGACATGGTTGAGACTTTTCCTCAACCAATTCCTTGCTTTAGTTCATAGACCATATTTTGTTGGATCTAGAGACTATGTCTCTCCTTAGTTTGTTGTGGGAGCTTCCTCTTGTAAAAGCTATATAAGCTTCTTCCTTTTCAATAAAATTAATTAGAGATTAGTATTTTCACACTTCTTTTATGAGTAGAACTTTATTACATCATCAAAATTACTACAGCCCGCTGGAGGTTTTATCCCCATGTCTTGCTAAAGTCAATGTATCATGAATATAAATAATGACATGTTTACCTATATAAAAGGGTTGTAGAGAATTATTTATAAGGCATACAAATTACATAATAACATTGGTTGAGATAAAATATCTTATTAATTTCACATATAACTCATCTTCATCTTTGAGCATAATCCTCCAAGCATCTCAGTAGTCAATATGAATATAGTAGTAGCTATACTTTAATTTAACACTATTGAATAATTTAGCTTCCTTTAAGGCTTCAAGAAGGTCATCATCTTGGGAATTAAGTATTGATTATTCCTTTTCATCTAGTTCAAGTTTTAATAGTTAATGCATATATTCCAAGAACAATCTTCACCATGAACATGGTCACATTGCCGCAAGGTGATGGGCTGGATCAAATTTGTCCCTTTGATAAGGTATATCAAATATATTGTTGAATTTCATCATTATATATTAAGGCTCTATGATAAAAATTTCCATTGGGAAATAATGCTATAGGAACCATATCAATCTTATGTTGGACCCTGCAAAAAATTAACAATCCAAAAGTATCCTTAAAGCCATAAGAATATACCTCTAGAAATGTGGATAGATTCTTTTATTGCATTAATTGTGCTATAAAAAAAATGAAATGAAATTATCTTTTTCATGATGGTGATGGTCAACATATGAAATTATCGTGTATGGCTAATTGTTTCATGACAATGCTTAGATAAAATTAAATAAATTTTCAACTAGGGTTTTACCTTGGGGATAGAAATTGTCCCTCTTATGTTAATGATCATGTTGTGAGGTTGCAACTCATAGACTCCATTTTACTCCCACAGGTAGGGTTGTCCCACGAATACATCATACCTCTAGTTTTGTGAAAATGCATGTTGCTTCATCCTTCCAAGGATGTATATTGTATTGAAAAGTGCATTATTATGCAAAAAATGTTTCTTCCCTAATCAGAACCATATGATGTTCTATGGTTTTGCCCGAAGGTTGTTTACTAGTTTCAAATTTTAAACAATAACCACAAAAAATAGATTATTTGACTTCCATTGTTGATGATGAAACATAGTGGTTATTTCCATTCCTACATTTATGAAACAATTGTTATTTCTCTTCCTCCAATTTAATTATTCTTGATGATAGATTTTATCCTACATGTAGTGTGAGAATGATAATGTTATTTTGATCTACTTGTCCATCTTGTAATCCTATGTAGGGGGGGCCATCTTGTAATCCTATGTAGGGGGGCTATGACTTGTGCTAAAAGTGTTAATGCATATGACATTATATATTTATATAATTCAAAGGCACATCACACTACTTTCCAATATCTTTATAGTTCTATTGATACTAACTCATCTACCCTTATTTTGTTTCCGTAGGTGGTTTGTTAGATTGTATAAAGTTCTTTAGAATGTAGCATGCATGCTTCTTCTTAGCCCACTTGTCCCCCTTGGTTGCATTGCACTAATCACCAAAGGGATTAATGTAGTGCTTGGACCTACGAAATATTTTTTTATGAATTGGAACTTTAGCAAACATGGTTTCAGGATAATACATTTTTACTAAAATAATCCCTTCCCCCCTATAATTATGTTATTAAAAGCCATATGTGTGTGTTGGAAATTCCTTGGCCAGTGAAATTAAATCCTTGTGGTCTAAAGACAAGGCATGTCAATGTTTCAAACATACTTTCCCACTTTTACTCAATCCATTAGACGGCTCTATGCATGGTGTCTCCAAATGTGTTGACTCCAATTTATGATTAATGTGTAAGTGAAAATCACTTTAGTACCTTAGGAATATTTTGTTTCTTCCTCTTTGATTACAATCCAGGGAGTGGAACTCATATATATACTCACTGATAGACTAGTCATGGTGTTGGTGAAATTGCTTCCAACCCATGTATTAGTCTTCATGATATCTTTTTACCACTAGTACTTGTTATGCTTTTCTGTAAAACATTAGCACCATGGTCTTCACATGGTTGAATATGAGATTCTCATTGAGTGTTGGTGGTATAACTCATGTTCATGGTTACAAACTTTATTTCTCCTCATTGATAAATTTTTTTTGCATCAAAGTACACATGTAAGCTACCAAATTCATTAAGGAATTTCATCTCAATACTTCTTTTTAAAGAAGGGAATTATGTTGTGATTGATATGAACATTATATTTTGGGTATTAAACACTAAACAAACTTGACCTATCATCGTGGGATGCCATAGTAGGGGAAACTTTAAGAATCCATACTTATTTTGAAGTAAAGAATCCTTGACTACTCTTAGTAATTCTTAAAATGGCAGTGGTAGATGTTTAGCAATATTTTTGTAAAAGTTTTCAAGTTTCTAACAATATTGTATAGTTTTTGAAAAAAATGGTGATTTAGTGTGTGTGCCCTTTAGAAATATGTGAATTGTTTTGGGAAAATAATGGAAATTAACAAATAATTTTTTGAATTTTTTTTTAGAAAAATAGCTAACTAACGAAATTTAGCCCCTAAAATTTAATATATGCCATAAATGTGGTTTAGGGTGTTATTTTCCTAAATAAATATGAGAATTAGTTAAATATATCTTTTCATTCATTTTGAAGAGTTTGATCAATCATATTTTGAACAATACTAGTATAAGATGTTGTGAACTTATGTTATTTCCTCTTGGCATCTCTAGATGTTCCAAGTGTGTCAAAGTGTGATTTGGGGTCATTGGATTGACCATGCACCTTTGGTACTCCAAGTATGTCTAGGCAAGAATTCACTTTATTTTACCTCTTGAACCTAAGAAGCAAACATAACACTGTAATATCAAGTCCTTAGAGTTGTGAATAATAATGGATAATGATGATTCAATGTTGTCTATGTTGAATACCAATGATGGAAATGGTTTTCTAATTAAACTAGTGATAAATGTTTTCTGCTCCAATAGGCTAATCCATATGTTGCCAAGGTTAGGAGCATGATCGCAATGGGCACTCCCTTTGATTATGGCGAGATTGGTCAAGAAACAGTTAATGTCATCTCCGACGATGACATTAACTGTTTCTTGACCCAGGTTTATATATGAGTAGCGTACAAAAGGAGCTCTGAAGACCTTGGGGAAAATTTGTTTTGGTCGGAGCTAGTCAAGCTCTGTAGTGCTCAGGATCTCATAATTTGCAATGGTCTAAAGAAGTGGCCCACTTCCAGCAAGATGACCTGCATCCATGGACTTGGTAGCAGTGTGGTAGACTACGTCATTTCCGATCTCCCTTTATACAACAAAATAATGAAATTTGGCATCTTAAATGACCACGAACCTGACTCTGATCATATACCTTTACTTATAACTCTCAATTTTGTCATGCATAGAGATCCCAAACAAAATAATACTTACAACCAAAAGAACTTAATATTTGATAGAAATAAAAACGATCTCTTTCTAAATGAATTAAAAACTAATTTGCTTCCTTTATCTAGTATAGACAACATAGAAGACCTCTATCATAATTTTACTATAACCCTCTCATATTCTATTAACAAGTTCTCAATTGAAGTTTCAAATAATAAAAGAAATAGCAAAACCAACCCTTGGTATGACAAAGATTGTAAAATTGCGAGGAGAGCAATTAAGGAAGATGTTGATGAATCTCTTAAAATGGACAAGATAAAAATATACAAAGCCCTAACTAAAAGAAAAAAGAGGCAGTACATTCATCGGAGACAGGAGAATCTCTTAAACCTCTCTAAAGTAGCTCCTAAGAAATTTTGGAGGCAGATTCTAACTAGGAAGACTAGAGATAATAATAAAATTGCTCTTCACGGTTGGAATTCCTACCTTAAAAAGCTTTATGAATCTCCAAATGTCATGGATAACTTGGAAACCATGCTCACAACAAAAGAAGTTTTCTCTTTAGAAGACATTAATTTTGGGGTTAATCGCCTGGCTAATGGGAAAGCTAAGGACATTGAAGGTTACCAGGTGGAAATATTAAAAATTAGAGGCCTTGTGCTCATCCCCCACATCCATAAGCTTTTCAATCAAGCAGTCAAGCAAGGATTCCCTAAACCATGGACTGAGAGCCTCATTATCCCTATTTTTAAAAGTGGGGATATGAATAACCCCTCTAATTATTGGACAATTATGATCAGCCCTCTCTTAGCCAAGTTATATGGTAGTATTTCGGAAAAGAAGTTAAGCATATGGCTTGAAAGTGAAGGTAAGCAGGCTAAAGGCCAAGCAGGTTTCAGAAGGCATCACTCAACAATTGCCCACCTCGTTACGCTTAGGACCATTGTGGAGGAATGTCGTAATGATAAATCCAATTTATTTTGTTGCTTTGTGGACTTTAGAAAGGCTTTCGATAGGGTTCCTAGATACAACCTTTGGAATAGATTAGAAGAGCTAAAGGTTCCTCTCGAGTTGAGAGCTGCTGCTATAAGGTTATACGAGAAGGTAATTACCAAGCTAAAGAGCAATGAGGAGTGGTCGAAAGATATTAAGTGTAACATCGGAGTTAAACAAGGCTGCCCCCTCTCCCCTACCCTTTTTGGCATTTACATCGACAAGCTCGAAGGCTATTTAGAGGAAGCAGGATGTGATGGCACACTCTTAGCTGGGATAGTCATCATCCTTCTTATCTATCCTGATGCTATTGTTCTTTTCGCAAGGTGCCCATCTGATCTTGATAAGTAACTCAAGCTTCTTAAGGATTTTTGCTCTACCATGGGTATGACTGTTAACACTGACAAAACAAAAGTTATGATTATCAAATCCAAAAAGGACACTTACACTAATTTTATGTATGACAATAATAACTTGGAGGAAGTGTATTCTTACAAGTACCTAGGAATTGATTTCATCACAAGCTCAACTAGAACCATAGCATTGAGAAAAGGATTAATGGGGGGTGGAAAGCTTATTTTGGTCTTGAAAATAATTGTAAAACTGCGAACCTAGTAATGTGGGATAAAAAGAAGTTCCTCTTCGAAACTTTAGTCGCTCATGTTATCTTATATGGCTGTGAGGTTTGGGGTTGCAACATCTCTAGAGAATCGTGGAGAAAGATTGAGCAAATCCAAAAGCGTTTTATAACGTATAACCTGAAAATTAAAAGTAATACACCCTATCCTATTCTCCTTATAGAAGCAGGTCTTTCCCCTATTGAGAGCCTAGCTATGAATAGGTTTATGATGTACAAGCACAAGCTCAATAACATAGGCAGTCATAGACTTCCTAAGCTAGCATTAAATTCCAGCCAAAACCACCTAAGGCTCAAACGGGGGTGGCATAAAGACACAAGGGCCTGGTTAAACTATTGGGAGATCAACGAGAATGATGCTTTGCAAAACATCAATAACATTAAAGATATTGTTACTTCTAAGTTCAAAGAAAAAATGTGGTGTGAGAAAGATTTAGCAGCCAAAAGAAAATTAAGTTATTATAAGGAGGTCATCAACCCCACCCTAGAAGATCAAAAGTATCTCTCTATTTTAACTAGCTCAAAGAGGAAAATTAATATAGCAAAGATTAGAACGAATTCTCATGAGCTCCATAGTGAAACAGGTCATTGGGCAGTTCCTAAAACACCATGGATGGAAAGGATCCGCCATCTATGTGAGAATGGGAATATCGAGGATGAAAATCACTTCCTCTTAGAGTGTCCTGCATACAACCACATTAGATCTCTGTTTCACAATCTTTGTTACAATACTGACCTTCCTAGCCTTTTACAATGTCAAAATTATAGTGAGCTCGGGAGGCTTCTCTCCAAGCTTTTTGAGCATAGGAACAAAATCTTAAATCGAAATAAATAATTTGTTTCTTTAGGTCCGATAGACCAATGTTTGGTCTCAGTGGACATTAACCACCATCATCATCAATTAATATATATATATTAATATAATATGTATGTATGTTTTTTCTAAAAATTATATAAAGACTCAAGAATATTTTTTTTGACAAATTATTTGTATTTATGAAAATAAATGAACTCTATTGGTATTACGCTGATATTTTTATTTATGAAAATAAATCACCACTAAAGTAGGGTGGTGTTATGCCTACATTTTTGTATATAAAAATATTTCTCAAGTGATTATGCTCTATGCTAGAGACTATTAATTTAGGGAATCAATTAATTTGACAATTTTATGGAGGGAGCAATTGGAGCAATTGCAAATTTTGAATTTAATAAAAATTCATATACCTAATAATTATAAAAATGATATATTCAAATTTTAAATAACAAATCAAGATTATATATATATAATATTTAATTTTTCTAAAAAATATATTAAAATTCAAGAATATTTTTTTGACAAAATATTTGTATTTATGAAAACAAATTAGCTCTATTGGTACTATATGCTGATATTCTTATTTATGAAAATAAATCACCATTAAAGTATGGTAGTGTTATGCCTACATTTTCGTACATCAACATACTTCTCGAGTGACTATGCTCTATGCTAGAGGCTATTAATTTAGGGAATCAATTAATTTGACAGTTTTATGGAGGGAGCAATTGCAAATTATGAATTTAATAAAAATTCATATACTATAATAATTATAAAAGTGATATGTTCAAATTTTAAATAACAAATCAACTTCTTGATTCTTGATTATGAAATTAAACAATTGGATAAAACTCTATTGATTCACAATCTTTATATTTAGTGAATTTTTTTGAACAAAAATTTGGTGGCATTAGATTCTCCACCTGAAAATGTATAATTACAAATAGCAAAATAAGTCAAATAACATAAATTTTGTAACATCTGTTTAATTAGTTAATTAATTAATACATTTAATTAACTAATTATATAGAAAAATTAATGCCAATAATTTTCATAAATTTATTTCAATAATTAATTAAAGTACAGAAAACACTAAATTACTTTAAAATCTTGGTTACAAATCCAACCCATATAACTTAAAAAAATACTTATAAAAAATAAGCTGAAATCAAACCCATTTAACTAAAACAAATTAATATATCGCAACCCATGTAATCCTAAATTGCCTGCTCATGCAGGCTGTGAGTTTTATGGGGTACCATCCATGATGGCTACTCGGCTCTCAAATTTCACTATGGTATCAACGTAATCCTAAATTGCCTGCTAATGCAAACAGTTAGTCTTTAGTCGTTAATGGGTTCGCCAATTCCACTAGGGTGCCAACGTTCTCAAAAGATACAACGGTATCCGCCCTGGTTGCTTTGATCGATGGCCAAGTTACTTGTTAGGGATTGTAATTCTCTTCTTCACGTAAGCAGATGCAATATGATCATCTCATCTTCCACAACTCAGACAGTTATGTTAAACTAAGTCAATTCTTTATTGATTTTATGGATTTGCAATGGAGTTTGAGTGATGGCATCTTTACCATCAGCTCGTCATGGCATAGCATTATGTCCGGTAGGAGGTTATCGTAACAAGACAAGCTCGTTTGTCAAGAACTTCAGTTTCATTCATAACGCTGCTGCTACAGACACCATCGTAACATCAACACCATCCGATTTCTCGAGAACTCCAAACTACGACTGCTCATATTTTGATCTGCTCGATGAGTTTGCGACCAATGTGAAAACCTTAGCAGAAGCCCAGAAATTCCATTCAAAAATTATTTCAACCGGAAATGAGCAAAACGTCTTTTTCGGAATTAAAGTGATTAGTGCATATGCAAACTGTGGCCATGTTATGGATGCACACCAATTGTTTGACAAAATGCCAGAATCAAAATCAAATATTTTGCCATGGAATGCCTTGATTAAAGGATATGCCATGCACGGTCGCTATGACGATACCCTTAGACTCTATTACCAAATGCAATCGGAGGAAAGCTTGAAACCAAATGCTTTCACCTTTCCCTTTGTTCTCAAAGCCTGTGCTGGTCTGCTAGCTCTGCAGCAGGGCAAGGACATCCACTATTGCACTATTAGAAGTGGACTGGAATCTAATATTTATGTGGGAAGTGCTCTTGTAGACATGTATGTAAAATGTGGGAGTTTAGAGGATGCACGCCAAGTGTTTGACAGAATGTCACAAAAAAATGTGGTGTCCTGGACTGCCATCATTGCTGGATATGCTCAGAATGGGGAAGCCAGTAAAGCGTTGCAACTTTTCCGACAGATGCAAGTGGCTGGCATGAAACCCAACTTTGTTACTATGACAAGTGTTCTTCCAGCATGTACCAGCTTATCGGCAATACTTATAGGCAAAGAAGTCCATTGCTACATGATAAAGGACGGGTTTGAGTTTGATATCCTTGCTGGGAATGCCTTGCTAGACATGTATGCTAAATGCTGCAATGTTGGATTTGCACGGCAAGTGTTTGAGAAAATGTCGAAACGAAATTTAAGCTTGTGGAATGCTATGATTGTAGGTTACATCCAGAATAGGCATTACACCGAGGCTTTGAAACTTTTTGATCAAATGCAAGTAGCAATGATAAAGCCAGACTTGATAACTTGGAATGCTATTATATCAGGGTGTGCCCAGAATGGATATGTGGATGAGGCCTTCCAAATTATGCAGAAAATGCAGCTGGCAGGTGTAAAGCCGACTTCAGTAACCATGTTAACTGTTCTCCCTCTATGTTCAAGGTTAGCCGCTCTACGACAGGGTAAATTGGTCCACGGATTCATCATTAGAAGTGGGTTAATATTAGAGAATAGTGTAGGAAATGCCCTTTTAGACATGTATTCCAAATGCGGGAGTATAAAACTGGCAAACCAACTGTTTTTGGAAATGCCTCGAAGAGATGTGATCTCATGGACTGCAATGATTGCAGGCTGTGGTATGCATGGACATGGAAGGGGTGCTCTCATGCTCTTCCACCAGATGCTCCAGGAAAACCTGAAACCTAACCACATTACATTCATTGGTGTTCTGTCAGCGTGCAGCCATTCAGGCTTGGTGGATGAAGGCTGGCGATACTTTCATTGCATGAGCCAAGATCATTTCATCAAACCAAAGGTGGAACATTATGCATGTATGGTAGATCTTCTTAGCCGTGCTGGGCAGCTAGACGAGGCATATGATTTTATTAAAATGATGCCAATAGAACCTGATGCTGGTGTATGGGGTGCCTTGCTTGGTGCCTGCAGAATTTATTGCAATATAGAGCTAGCGGAAGATGCAGCAAAGTATCTTTTCAAATTAGAGCCTCACAACTCGGGAAATTATGTACTGCTGTCAAACATATACGCAGAGAGTGGCAAATTGGTTGATGCAGCAAAGGTAAGAGAGATGATGAAAGATAAGGGATTGAAAAAAACCCCAGGATGTAGCTGGATTGAGATCAACAAGAAGGTTTATCCATTCCTTGTAGGAGATGTTTCCCACCCGCAGACAGAGGAAATTTATGCAATGTTGAAAAGCTTGTCCGGGCTGATGAAGGCAGCAGGGTATGTACCTGACACACGCTTTGCACTGCATGATACATAGACACAAGGATGATACCAGTAAACCCATATGGTTTTATTAAAAGGATGTCAATAGAAGCTATTCCTTATGTATGGGGAATCTTAGTTGGTGTCTGCAGAAACAATTGCAATACAGAGCTTGCAAATTAAATTAAAGCATCACAATTCAGAAAACTATGTACTTCTGGCAAGCATATCTGGAGATAGTGGCAGATGGGTTGATGCGGCAAAGATGAGAGAGATGATGAAAGATAAGGCATTGAAAATCTCCCCAGGATGTAGGTGGATTGAGATCAACAGGAAGGTTTATCAATTCCTTGTAGAACATGTATCCCACCTGGAGACAGAGGAAATCTATGCAATATTGAAAAACTTGGCTTGGCTGATGGATGCAGCAGGGCATGTACCTGATAGGCTGATACACGTTTTGCACTGCCTAAGGCATCGACACAAGAAGTAAGATGCTAATAAATCTAAATGCTACTCAAAGGATGCCAATATATCCTGATTCTGATGTATGGGGAGCCTTACTTGGTAGCTGCAACATTTATTGCAATATAGAGCTAACGGATGATGCAGCAGAATCTCGTTTCAAAATAGAACCTTGCAATCCAGGAAACTATGTACTGCTGTCAAACATAAATGCAGAGAGTGGCCGATGTGTTTATCTGACAAATGTAATAGGGAAGATGAAATACAAGGGATTGGAAAAAATGCGAGGATGTGGCTGGATTGATATCAAGAAGAAGGTTTATCAATTCTTTGTCAGAGATGTACCCCACGGACAGACAGAAGATCTATGCATTGTTGAAAAGCTTGGCTGGGCTCATGAAAGCAGGACCGTATGTACCACGCACACATCCAACTGCATGACAGATGAATACAACAAGGAAGACATCATCGGAAGGAAGAACATAACGCTGGCCATTCTATTTGTCTTTATCAATACATATTATTGCCTAACCGTACAACTAACAAATAACTTTCATGTTATGCTCCTACTGCACTACATTGTTCAGGTCTAGGGTTGTTACAAGGGTAACTATTCAAAGGAATGCTAATTATTTTCAAGGTTAATTGTATTAACTGCCTTGTTTAGATAGGCAGGGCTTTAGTGTCTTTCCAGATGATAAATACTAATACTGGCGAACACTCATTCCCAGTTTCTATGTCCTTTGTCTCAGTCGTGGAATGTCCTGGTAAGAAATCCATAAGATATATTCTCAAACCATAGATGTATTAGTAGGTTCTGACTGCTGACATCCTGGTTGGTTATTTACAGAAGATCTAGCTGATGTTTCAAGTAATTCCTAAATCCAAGTGAAGATTGTTGATGGTAAGCACCACACTTGTAGTTTATTCTGTATATTATATATTTTTTAACTTGTCATCTCTCATCCTAATTGGTTGAGTTAAGAGGTGTTTTCTACAATATAATATGAGTGAGTTGTAATTTTTCACTGCTCAACATGGAGTTGATAGCTGGTATTTAATTTTTTTTTTTAACAAAAAAGCGTTTCAATGTTAGCCATAAATAAAATATTTCAATGCTACCTTAAGGAAAATAAGTAATTGGAAGTAGAAAAATTCTTATTAGTCCTGTGGGGTAGCTTGAGTGGTTGGGAAAATGATTTGTTTTCCTCTCCCACCAAGATTGATTCCTGTAGAGGGACATGTTGGTATGTTGTGATAAGAGTTGAAATTTAGGTGCTTCCCTTATTTATTGATATCTTGGCTCTTGCTAAGTCTTAAGTTATTGGTATATATGGCTTGAGGGTTGTTGGTATTCTTGGTGTTATGACAGCCAGAAGATTTGATCTTGGGCCTCGCCGAGATTACTCCGTCACCGATTCACCATGATTTAAATAAATACATTTTTTTATTGTGTTTTCTACATCCCAAAGAGAAGGGTAATTCCTTTAATGCTTAACATGGTGTTGCCATGTGACATTCAAAACATATTAACAAAAAAATAAAAAAAATCAACGGTTGCCATAACTATATATATATATATATATATAATTCTCTTTTCATGGAGTGACTCTTTTATAATCCACTGTGAGGGAGGTGTAATTTTTATTCTGTGTTCAACATGGAGTTGACACATGACATCTCAAAAAACTAATAATAAAACTAATAATAATTAATATAAATTGTTCACACAAATACACATATAAGGAACCAACATAAATCCATTTTAACTCTAAATCTATCACAAATAAGGTGGAGAGATATCTTCTTAGAGTTTTACTCAAATTTGAAGTGTAAACATTCAGATATGGAATTAAATTCAACATGTTTTTAATGTATTTTATTTTTTTTTTATCAATGTGGGTCTTCGCAGAAGTACACTAATGGGTACTCGTTGGATGTGAAATTTAATTTCGCATCCAACAAGTATCTACACTTGAAATTTGAATAAACCTATAAGGAGAGAAGCCAAAAATACAATTAAAAAAATAGTTTTTTTTTTTTTTTGTTCCTTCCGATATTCATAACTCTTATTTTATTATTTTAACTATTAATTTTTCCCTAGGAGGCCACTTTTAGGCTGAAATTTCCTTTAATGTCAAGTTTCTCAAGGTGAAAATGTTTTTTAAATTGAAAAAACTTGAGGAAAGGTTGCACCTTGAGGGATTTGATCCCACTTGATTTATGATAGATCTAGAATTAAAATAGAAAATATTGGTTCTAATACAACAATCTTTTGTGGTTTTGTAATAACGCTCATCATTTCTACTGTTAACTGATTGAAAAAATAGTTTTCCATGAATAAGATAAAAAGAGATTAAGTTTTACATTTGCAATATCTGCTTTTTATTCTCTAATACTGCACATCAACTAAGAATGTATTCTATTATTCCTCTCGAGAGGGAGCTTGATATGAAAGGATGGGAGGATGAAATGAGTGATTGCTTGATCACAACCATTGTTGCATGGAATATATACAATTCTTTCAATGGATAGTGAGTGATTACCAAACCATGAAGTACAAAACCTTTCCTAAATGCTTAAGAAAAAATGTTACAACCATATTTTGTGTTTCACATATAATAAACAATGACAAATCGATGTAAGCACTTCGCAAGTGAATTTGTAGTCTCTACATTGTAGTATCATAGGTTGAAACCCAATTCATTCACACTGGGCATTACAATCAACGTAGATTTATCTTAACTCTAGATTTATCATGCATTGAGAGGGATTGAATCCCTTGAGGTATAGATCTTCCCTCAAGTTTTTCAACCTAAAAAAGTTTTCATCTAAAGGGACTTGATCCCTCTCCACACATGATAGATCTAGAACTACGTATGCATTCTTTCTCTCTATGTGTGCGCGTGCATGTGAACTCTATATTAAGTATCAAAAGAATTACAAATCTCCCTTATATTCAAATATATAAAAGACTTATCCATACAATAAAAAAATCTATCTTAATATATATGAAGATAAAGTTAATATATATTTTTATTTAAATAAACATTAAAATATTTTATTATAATCAATATTAAAAATATTTTTATTATTAATATATATTTTTTAAATGTTATATATCAATTCTATATTAAACAATTTCTTTTATACATATCTCATTTTTTTTAAGGGGGGCCAGTCCCCTTGCAGAATCAATATATTAGGCCATCTGTACAAATATTTTACATATATATATGTCGCATCAATCACATCCATCAAATACACATATTGGTGCACAGCAGCATCACAAATTGTGGATCGAATCTGAGCGGGGAGCGAGTCAGCCGTTGAACCATGCACTTTGCGTGCATCTTTTATACATATCTCATATTAAATTATAAAAAATATATCTTGATATAATCCATTCTCTTACAAATTGTGGATCGAACCTGGGCAAGGAGCGAGTCAGCCGTCAGCCCTGCCGTTGAACCATGCACTTCGCGTGCATCTTTTATACATATCTCATATTAAATTATAAAAAATACATCTTGATATAATCCATTCTCTTCTTTCCTTTAAACTTTTAACTATAATTTAATTTAAACCATTATCTTTTATCTCTTATTTCCTTCAAACTTTTAACTATAATTTAATTTAAACAATTATCTTTTAAATGATATCAACAACATTTTGTATTTGATAAATTTATATAAACTTTATAAAAAATGTATCTCAACACAATCACATCTTTCCTTTAAATTTATAACTATGATTTTATTAGTCCCTGCCCCTCCGGGCTGGCAGGGACTATAGTAATCGATTTGGGTCGATAGCATTAGTTTGACCCGAGAATCAATGAACCTATTTGAAATTAAAACAAAGTTTCTTTACCTGTCACATGAACCGATACAATATTTTATATTTTCCTCTGCTTTTAACCAATCATACGAATCTTCATCTTATTTGGCCTCAAAACGAGGTATACAGGCTCAAAAGTTAGGAAACAATGGGCAGAAGTACAACTAATTAGAACACTTTGAAAACTTGATGAAGTAATGCTATCTTCGCCTTCTTAGCATTAATCTCCAACATTTAATGTTAAGAAAGTGTATGGCGAACTTAGGCGTATTTTGTTTGCAGGTTGGGTTGGCAGCTGTTGCATGAAGTGGTGTACGTGTCTATGCAAAGTGGTGCAGGTGTTCTGCACCGGCACCGCCTTGTTCACCGCCTTGTTCAGACTCCACTACCATATATTCCAGAGATTCAGCATCGTCTTCGGCCTCTTCAACAGTTAGAGGAAGGACAACGAATTCATATGCTGGCAACGAAGCAACAAAGATGTTTTCCAGCATGCGTGAGTTCCAGTCCGTCCTTGCAGCAAAGCAGTCCGTCCTTGTAGCAAAGATGTTTTCCAGCATGCGTGAGTTCCAGTCCTTTTACATTGGGATACAATAGAAATCATTTTCTAACCTCTTTCCAATTAGTGAATCCAGCTCTAATGCATGGTGCTCATGTGCAGAGAGGAAATTCAAAGAATCAACACAGCTGCCCTAATGCATGGTGCTCATGTGCAGAGAGGAAATTCAAAGAATCAACACAACTGCCCTAATGCATGGTGCTCATGTGCAGAGAGGAAATTCAAAGAATCAACACAGTTGTAAGATGAAACACATATGACTAAAATACAGCATACAGTGGCTGGTGAAAGCGTAAATTTGCATCTCTTTTAGATGATGAAAAATAAATTGTATAATATATCATAAAACGCATGCCTATTGCACTCGCCATGCCTCCCATTGCATGCACCCCACGCTTGTGGCATGTCTGGATGAGCAGCTCCGAATAGCTTTTAGCTTTTCATCTTCACCCACTGCAGATGTCCACGCCCTCTCCAAATTCGCTTTCGCCCACTGGTTTTATGCCAGTAATCAGCTCAAGCAAAACCACCCCGAAGCTGTATACGTCGCTCTTCTCGTCCACTTGCAGAGTGTAAGTGTATTCTGTAAATTCATGAATGAAAATATTAGATGAAAGGGCGGTGGCATAAATCACAAAAAAATGCAACACAGTACGAGATTTCAATTATTGTCCATACTGCTAAAATTACTTACCTGTTTATTTACCTCAAGTTGATCTTTTGGATGACTATGAGAGCTTGGTACCTTATCTGCCCTGTTTACTGCAGACTTACTTTTTCCAAAAGGTTTGGCTATGAACTTGGAAGACTACTTTCGTCATATGAAGACTATGTTGGTCATTTAGGATCGCTCTTTGCGTGTGTGATGTTCATCTCTGGTTAGCGTTTACTATTCATCAGTAATTGCATTCTTATGATGCTTGGAATTGTTTTTGTCTCAATATGCTCGAATGTTGTATGCACGCACGATTATCAGTGTATTCATCAGTAATTGCATTATTATGATGCATAGAATTGGAAATTTGAGCTCGAGGATGAATCTCTTTATGAATCGAGACCTACCCGATGGAGGCGATCAGAGGCAGCTGGAATCGACCCGGGATCACCTAGGATGTCAGTCTAGGTAGCTACAGTATTGGATCTGGGTAGTTTATGGCAGAAAGCGACAACCACGGTATGGGGCAGTCAGCTGGCGGACGATTCGAGGCGGAAAAGAGTCACGGTTTGGAAGCGGTTTGATTACCCTGGGGGTCTGCAGTAAACCGACATTTTTTAACCTAAATCCGAAGTGGCAGCGGAGGGTTTATCTGCTTGTGGTCTTGGTTTAAAGCTAATCTGGAGTCTAAACGGAGAACGGCGAGGATAAGCATCCCTACGGAGAGACAGCAGTGGGTTTGGGGAACCGGCCTTTACCCGTTCCGAAGCGACACCGAAAACCACAGCTAAGCACGTTTTTGGAGTATCAGGTACCGGAGGTTTTTTACTGCTTGTTTTTTCACCATGGTTAACCCTTCCGATTCGATTGACCTGGAGCCGGCACCGGAGGATCTGCTCTCTGTTTGGGGGAAAGATGTAACCGCCCAAAACTTGGTCAAGTTCTTTGGCAGTTTTGCTGATGCGGAGGCGGATGCGGAAGACGCGTGGAACCCTAAGCGAAACTTCGAACAGTCAGAGGTCAAGGCAGGTGTGGGCGGGTCATGCAACAAAGAAAGGAAGGAAACCTTCTCACCCCTTTTCTCGGAGAAGAGCCCGCTCCAAGTTTCAGTAGGGATTCATGGTAGGAAGTTAAAACCCCTCTCAGCTCCAACCAGGTTATCAGGAGGGCTTGAAGACATTTTAAATTTCCCGACCAAGCAAGGCATCTGTAGATCTGTTGATGGGGGTTTGAAGACAGGGAATGTGGATTCTGAAAGGGGTAACAGGCATACTGTGAGGCGCTCCCCTTTAAAAACGGCCCAAAACCCTAGTCTTAATCTAAACGGGCTCTTCTTTGCGGGGAACGAGACAGTAAGGCTAGAGAAGGTGGGGAAAACCCTACCCAGTGGAAGTGTTTCGGGGAATACAGGACAGGGGGTAGCCGAGAAGGTGGTTTTGAACGCCGATAGCCAGGCTGTGCGGGGAGAATCAGCTTTCCAAATCCCTGTAGCGAGCAGTGGGAATCCTCAGGGCAGTCAAGAATGTGTAAACCCTAATCTTCTGGGAGGGGCTTCAGATCGGGGTAAGAACAAGTCAGAGGTAAACCGGAAGAAGGATTTCTCCCTAAAGAAGAAGACTTTTGAAGGCAATCTGGTTCTCGGCATGGATGTCCAAATTCAGAATGCTCTGACTGTGGCGGAATGCACTCTTGTAGGACGAATCAGAGGGAGGGCTCTATCTGGTAAGTCCTTAAACCAGTGGGCAGAGACCCAGTGGAAAAAATCTCTGTTGAATCCTTTCAGAGTGGCCTTGTTAGTAAAGGGATGGTTCATGGTTAGTTTCGCTAATAAAGAAGATGCTGATTGGGTTGTTGAGAGGAACTGGATTATTGGAAATCGCCCAGTATTGTTTCAGAGATGGACGCCAAATTTTGATGCTAATAGGGAGAAGGCGGATGAGTTCCCAGTATGGGTCAGAGCACCTGGACTCCCTCCGTTCTTGTGGGTTGAATCAGTTTTTAAATCCATTAGGGACCTGCTGGGCACTTATCTTGAAGCTGATATGTCTTTTCTCCATACCTTTGAAAGAACAATGGCAAGGATACTAGTTCGATTGAATCCAAAGGAGGGATTGGCGGAATCTATAAAACTTGAGTATGGAGAATATGTGTTTGTGCAGCCCCTGGATTATGAGCACCTTCCGTTTCGGTGCTACAGGTGCCATGATTACGGGCACTTGGCAAAGGAATGCCCTCTGGGTAATCGAAGAAGAAGGCCGCAGAAACCAGAGGAGCAGAGGGAGAAAAAGATGAGAAGGGAACAGTTTTTCGAGGCTAAGGAAGCACAGAAGGACGCGGCTATGGAGGAGAGGATCTGTAATACAGAGGGTTTGGTCAAAGAAGACGCTATTCCTAAGCCTGAAGAACCAAAGATTCAAGAGAACGCGGTGAAGGACGCCAAGGAGCCGAACGTAGAAGGCATCAACACTGTCATGGAGGATCATCTCGGTATGAATCATGATCATTGCTCTTTTTCTCATTCTACTGATCATATTGTTAATCCTATAATTGAAGCATTTACCTCATGTAGGAATGATGATGATTTACCTGTAGAAAGGCTTATTGATGCCATTCCCATCATAGATTTGAATTGCGAAGATGTGTCTCAATGTAGCCAGAAACCGTCTACCTCCTCTAAGAGTTGTCATTATAATCTGAGATCTCTGGACAAAAGGCAGGAAAAGTTTATTGAGTCTCCTGATCCGATAGGTGGCCTAGGCCTTTCTTCAACCAAAGCCTCCAAAAGAAAGGGTAGGGGTAGGATATCGAATTTGTCAAAAGCTAAGGTCAAAGCAAAGTTTGATATAGCTGATGGGAAGCAAATGTCCATTACTGGGGCGCTTAGAGCAGCGAATACCCCTGACCAAGTTGTAAAATGATCCTTCTGTCCTGGAATTGTAGGGGGTTAGCCAGTAAACCCAAAAAACTGGCTTTAAAAGAGTTAATTACTCGTTACAATCCGTACATTCTTTTCTTACAAGAAACCCTTGGAAGGAGCCTTGAGGTGGAATCTATGCTCAGATCCTCATTCCCAGGATGGGCATTTCATGCCATAGATGCTGTAGGCCACTCAGGGGGGTTGGCTATTGGTGTTAAAGATGGAAGGATGATGATCAACAGTCTGTGGGGCATGGACCATGCTCTTGGCATGGAGGTCACCTCCCCTGACATGGGAGCTTCCTTTCTGATGCTAAATATTTACGGGCCATGCCAAGGTCGAGAACAGTTCCGGAACAACCTCCTCTCAAAAGAACTTGTAAAAGATAGGAGTGTTATCTTGGGAGGAGACCTAAATTTCTCTATCGGGAATGCGGAAGCATGGGGACCTTCAGCCAGGGAAGACCTGCTCTCGGACTTCTTCACAAACACTCTCCTCTCTCATAATTTGATTGATGTCAATCTAATCAAAGTCAAGCCTACATGGAGGAACAGGAGAACTGGGGAAGGAAGGGTGGCAAAGCGGTTGGACCGTTTCCTGATTAGTGAAGATTTGATAAACAATATTCCTATGTTCCGGCAGTGGGTAGGAGAAGGGGGAAACTCTGATCATTTTCCCATTCTATTGGAGTTTAAAAAGCCACCTCCCAAACCTGCTTCTCCTTTCAAATTTAATGCGGCCTGGTTGCAGGAGGAGTCTTTCAATATCCTCTTCAGGGATACTTGGAGACATCCGGGCAGCTCTCCATCACAAAGCAAAGGAGCTCATTTCTGGGAGAATTTAAAAAGACTCAAAAAAGCGACCATAGAATGGGCCAAACTTCGGAAGGTGGCCCAGAATGAGGAGCTTTCCCTCATTGATGTTGAACTTCAAGATCTTGAGGAGCCTGAGGCGGATGGGTACGAAAATCAGGATTCAAAGGATAAGATCGTGATGTTAGAAAGACAAAGAAGCAAGATCCTCCTCGAGAGGGAAGAGGAGTGGAGGCAAAAAAGCAGGGCTATATGGCTGAAGGCAGGGGATGAGAATACAAAGTTTTTTCACAATTATGCAAAGGGCAGGAGAAACGCAAACACAATCTGGAAGTTAAGGGACCAGAATGGAAGAGAAGCCTCCTCTTTTGAGGATCTCTCTAGAATGGGTAAAGCCCATTTTCAAAACCTTTTTACAGCTCAAGAAGGAATTACACTTGCAGAAATTATCAGAACTGCCCAATGCTTCCCCAGATTTGTTGAAGAGGAGGAAGCTAGAAGTTTAATGGAGGTCGTGACAAAGGAAGAAGTTGAACACATTATCAAATCCATGGCAAAAGATAAAAGTCCAGGCCCAGATGGGTGGACCATTGAACTTTTCAATCATTTTTTTTATTCAATTGGAGATGAGCTAACTGAAGTGGTGGAAGAATCTAGAAGGAAGGGTGAGATTTATTCCCCTTTCAATGCTACTTTTATAGCACTCATTCCAAAAAAGGAGGACCTTGACTCTTTTGAGGACTTTAGACCTATATCCCTCTGCAATTGTGTCTACAAAATCATAGCTAAAAGTATAGCCGTGCGCTTGAAACCAATTCTGTCAAGCAACATCTCAAGCGAACAATTTGGCTTTTTGGATGGAAGGCAAATTCACGAAGCCATAGGGGTAGCACAGGAGACGATCCATAGTATCAGGCAGACAATCAAGAAAGGGGCTGTGATCAAAATTGATCTATCGAAAGCATATGATAGAATTTGTTGGACTTATCTCAGGATGTTACTTACCCACCTTGGTTTCAAGTTGGATTTCATCAATTGGATAATGGGATGTGTCACCAGTGTAAGTTTTGCAGTTCTAATCAATGGGGCAGCGTCTCCATTCTTTAAAGGACAAAGGGGACTGAGACAGGGATGCACCCTCTCTCCTTTGCTTTTTCTCCTAGTGGCAGAAGGGCTTAGCAGGCTGATTATAGAAGCAAAAAGAACAGGTTTGATTAAAGGTTTGGAAGTAGCCGTAAATCTTTTCATTTCACATCTCCTTTTTGTAAACAATATTTTGCTCTTTACTAATGGAAGCGTGAGTGAAGTGAAGGAATTAAAGAACATCCTGGATCTGTTCATGAAAGCCACAGGAATGCAGATCAATCTCAGAAAATCCCATTTTATTATGGAAGGTTTCAGCAGAAATGAATGCTCCCAGATCACTGCTATTTTACCTTTTGAATTTTACAACATGGATTCTCCCTTCAAATATCTGGGATTCTGGCTTAAACCAAATTCCTATAAAAAACAAGACTGGAACTGGCTGGTGGCTAAAATCGAAGCTAAGATTAGCCATTGGAGCTTCAAGTGGCTCTCTAGAGCAGGAAGGTTGACATTGGTAAATTCGGTGCTGCAGGCCATGCCAGTTTTCTGGGCTGCCTTGACCTGGATACCAAGAGGCATTCTTCATAAGATTAAGAGAATCTGTTGCAGGTTTCTTTGGTCAGGGGCAAAGGAAGACTCGATTCTTCCTTGGGTTGCTTGGGACAAGATTGCCAGACCAAAAGAATGGGGTGGTTGGGGTATAAAGAATCTTAATGATTTTAGCATCTCTTTGGCAGCCAAATCTGGATGGAGGATCATATCAGCGGAGAACCTTTGGACAAGAGTTGTAAAACGCAAGTATATTGACCCAATGCCTCTGGACTCCTGGATCCGGGACCCAAACAAAAAAGGGAGGAACATCTCAGTAATATGGAAAGCTACCACGGAAGCTTTTAAAGTCATAGAACAAGGGCTGTCCTGGCAGGTGGGCAGTGGTGAAAATGTTAAAATAGGCAGGGACCCTTGGGTGGGATGCAATGAGCGGTATGCTTTATCCCAGGGCCTCATTAGTCATCTGGATTCAAAAGGTATTCTTCATCTGCACCAGATTGAGAAAATTGGTCATTCCTCCATATGGGGGCAAGCATGGCAATCCGGTGAGGACCTCGATCTAGACCCTGTATGGTGGGATGAGTGGCAAATTTTTACTCAGGAACTGTCAAGATCCAATGTAAGGATAAAAGATAGACCTGATCAGCTGGTCTGGGCTCATGCTGACTCAGGCTCTTACGCCCCAAAAGCAGGGTATAAATTTTTAATGAAAAAGAAAGGCTGGGAAGAACCTGCTTGGTGGGCAAAGTCCCTGTGGAAGTTAAAATGCCCAAAGAAATCCAGATTATTTTTTTGGTGCGTTCTGAAGGAGAAGGCCCCATCTTGGGATATTTTACAAGCTAGATTCATGCAAGGTCCTGCCAGATGTCCTCTATGCAAAAACGACTCTGAGACTATCCTCCACCTGTTTCTGAATTGTCCTTTCACTAAAAAGGTGTGGAAAGAGGTGCAGGTCTTATTAAGGAAGCAGTTTAGATGGGAAGGGGTTTCCATGCTGGCAGCTTGGGAGTTTTGGTGGAATCAAAACTCAAGGGGGAACTTGAGAAACCTACCCCCCATCATCTCCTGGGGCGTTTGGATAGCCAGGAACAAATCCATTTTCCAAGATTCATCACTCCCAGCTGAATCCATTGCCATTCAAAGCTCAGCCATTTATCTAAGCATTCCTGAGTCGGAGGAATCTAGCAAAAAGAATCAAAACAGGGAAGAGCAAATAAGACCAAATATTCCGTGGGCCTATTTCGATGGGGCCTCACAAAATAACACAGCAGGGGCAGGCTTAGTCATCCATTTAAATGATGTTCACTCTCTATCAGCGTCGGTGGGCATTGGTCCTGGTTCAAACAACTTCGCTGAATTGACAGCTCTCAAGTTACTCCTTTGTTGGCTTACTCACAGACACATCTTCGCAATCCAGATCTTTGGGGATTCTCTAAATGTGATAAAATGGGTTAATGGGAATAGTAGATGTCAAAACTATATGCTGCGACCTCTTCTTGAAGAAATTATGCTATTAAAACAGTCTTTTAATGTCTTCTCCATTGATCACATATACAGGAATCAGAATGAAGATGCGGATAAACTATCTAAAGAAGCTTTGCAGCAGGCTATGGGCAGTTGGAAAGTGATTGAGAAGCAACATGATCAGATTCAGGAGTCGTTCCAGCCTCCTTATGTCTAATTTTGGCGTGCTGATTTTGGTTTTATCAGTCTCTTTTTTGGAATAGGACGACAGTTTCTTCTGTTATGCTTTCTTCTGATACAGTACTTTATTTCTCGACCCAAGTGTCTCGGGCGTTATTTTTGTAAACAGTGGGTTGCTTTTCCTTCTCGGAGGCCCACGGTACTATACAGGCGGGATAGTATTATGATGTGGATGTTACACGCAGAAAATCTGCTGTGTTTTTTGTTGGTCTTTGTAAACAGAACAGAACTGCTCCCTCCTTCAGGGGATATGGTTTTTTTTGGTATGTCTTAGGACAGTTTCAGGGAAGAGACTTTTTTCTCTGGGTCAGCTGAGGGGTACCTCCTCACTGCAACTGAATGCGTTTTCGCATATGCTTGTAACTTTTTATCTATTTATATATAAAAAGTTCGTTTTTTTCTCCGGAAAAAAAAAAAAAAAAAAAAAAAAAAAAAAAAAAAAAAAAAAAAAAATGCATAGAATTGTTGTCTCGCTCTGTTCAAATGTTGTATGCACGCACGATTATTGACTTAACCAATATTGCGTAAGCTATGTGATATAAGTTCCAGAAACGTCTGACATATTGTTACTTGCATTGAACAAAGTGAGTGATACCATAGCGAATGGCCTTTGGATCAAATCATTCTTTCCTAGCCCCTAAAAGAGCTTACCAAGCAGACGATCAGTGCTGATCACATAAATAAGCCCCGAAAGATTATCAACTTCAATTTCCCGATTCGCATAGCTGTGAACAGAAAGAAGGCGTTGCACTATTGATACGAAGCAAATACATTTGAGCAAGTAAGATGATGAATTCTACAGGCATTTAAAGGCCTAGAAATTATTGGACCACCAACCCCAATAGAATGCCAAACAACTATTTGGAAGTTTTGTTCACGATAAATTTTGGTGGTTGAGGAAACTACCTTACTGCCATCCAAATCAGTACTTTGTTCTTTTAACAGTCTCAGTTGTCGCCGCAAAAAGTTGTTCTGACTCACAAACTGGAAGGCCTGTTTTGACAGATTACAACATTTTTTGTCTAGTTGCTCACTGGTTACCTGGAACAAGTATCCATACCCTGTACTAGCAATAAAGACGTACCAGATTTAATTTCCTCCACAGTGCGTTCCAATCCTCCAATTCACCGTCATCTGGTTCACTATTTCTATTTCTACGACCTCGTTTCTTCGTCGTCTTTCGAACTAGAAAACATTGATTAGCAGCTGCAACCAATTCCTCCGGCAGATTTTTCATATCTGTCTTGTTCAAGATTTGGGTGTAGTCAGGAATGACACGAAGCCCGCTGTTGTTGTTCTTGAGAATGAATTCGCGAATCCTTTGCCTTAGCTCCGTCTGTGGGATGGCATCGCGAATATGGAAGGGCTGGCGCGTGTATGGGTTGACGACATCCCGTTTGGTGTCCCATATCGCTTCTAGTGTTCTGCGACTATAACGAACTTGCGAAGGGTCATCTGAAATCGGAAGTACCCAATTTCACCAGAAACCCCTTCCCGCGGCCACCAAGTTTCTTACCCGGTTCACAATTCATACCCCTTCTTGGGCAGCCAAAAACGCCAGCAGAATTGATTTCTGGAGCGACCTGGTCGAAAGCAAGCATGACATGGACCTAGCAGCGGATTCTGCAACCGGAATCTTCTCCTCCGACCTCAAACTGGAGATCGATCTGACCGCCAAACAGGCCTGCTGTAAAAGGGTCCGGTGGGAAGACCTGGGCGCGACGGAGTTGAAATACTCGAGCCGTAGATGGGTAACGAGTTACCTGAAGGAACTTTAGTCCAGGTTTCGAAACGGAGGAGTTCGATAACAACAGCGGGCTATTACTGAAAGGCTGACGAATCGTAAGTATTCTCTGAATCGTGAGGCAAAGGCTTGATTAACCAGTAGCAGGTCTACCTTCCGCGGGCTATAGCGCTCTTCGGGGTGGATACATACACCAGTACTCTGGACGGGCACGTGTAATGCATGCAAGTGGTTTGTTTGAATGACCGCCACGAAGTGTTCATGGTTCGGTTATATAACTTAGTAACATTCTTCACATATGTCTTCAACTTCAGTTATCGTTGACTTTAATATATGACCTATAATTTAAATATTCAGATTCAGGCGTCTACAACACTCAGCAAATCAGTGTCCAACCAACGCTGCATGCACTTTTTCTAAGTTATTGAAACATCAAATTTAAAAGATATGGCAATAATTCAATTACTTAAAAACTAAATGTGTAAGAGAAATAGCTTGGGAAAGTTCGTTTGTAATGATGAAATAGTTTGGGAAAGTTCGTTTGTAATGAAAAAATGTTTTTAATGAACAAATCTTCTTCTTAGCAGGAAATGAACAAATGTTTTTAATGAACAAATTTCACATCGCGCAATGTTAAAAATTAAGTAGATATGTGGTGCCGCTAAAATGAGTTGTGTGCATATACAAGTATATTGTATCTTGAGATCCAACAAAGGAAGCTCAATTCATAGTCACATTTTATATATAAAGACCACTAAATCACATAGCAGCATTTTATTTATATAATTTGAATTTTGCATAGTTTTAGTGATAATATTTTATTTTTAAGTAAATTGTTTCTATCTAAATCAAATTTACAACCGTCTCTGCAATCACAATTTTGTGCACCAAGCAACTCTAAATAACAACAACATCAGAATTGATAGCAGACCGCTTAGGTGCCCTGCTCTGGCTTCCCAGGATCCCTCCATTTTTTTTACTTCATGAGGCAACCAGTATCCTTCCAATTATTTTTACTTCATGAGGCAGCCACCCTTTCTTTATGATTTGAACTCTATTTGACTCACCATAGTCGTGGTGAGTACCAACTCTCCACACTTCACGCGGATTCTTGCTTCATACACAACTTCAAGGAAACTTAGAATTCCCTCAGGGGACCCCACATTGAACTCAACATATTTTTTTATAAACCTGCTCGATTCAAAATCCAAATCCTAGTCAGAGAACAGACAAGGGCTCTCTGCCTATTTTGCCTACAGCTCAAAACCTGATCTATAAAATAAAACTATTTATAAAGCATCGCACCAGTTTCTACAACAATGTATTGTGGTACCCTCATTGGAACAGATTGGGGTCTCCACTGCAGCTCGAGATCAGCTTGTGCTAGTACCTGATATGGCGTTACTCAATGCCTTACATGCTAACCCAGCACCTTAGAAGAAGAAACCACAAGGTTGTCTTAAACCAAGTTTGGCCAACAATGGAACGCAAAGGGGACCGTTCAACGCACAAGTGAAAAACAAGAATTTACGTAACTTAAGTGTTCAAATAGCGGTGAGATATGAAAATAAATTGTTCCAGGCATAAGAAAATTAGTTCGTGTTTTCTCGGGCCTTCGCTTGGGTTCTCGGCAGAAATTTAGTTATATGCTTCACGTACTACTGAGATTTAGTTCCATGCATGCCCTAAAGGCAGGGTGGCATTTCCCGTTGGGTAATGGCTATCGGCAGGCTCAAGAGGTGTGCTACGTGGGGGTCTCTATACCCACTGAATTAATCTCAGTAACTGGACACGAACCTCCCTGCTGGGAGACCTATAACTCGATTCAAAATCCAAATCCCAGTCAGAGAATAGACAAGGGCTCTCTGCCTATTTTTCCTACAGCTCAAAACCTGATCTGTAAAATAAAACTATTTATAAAGCATCGCACCGGTTTCTTCAACAATGTATTGTGGTACCCTCATTGGAACAGATTGGGGTCTCCACTGCAGCTCGAGATCGGCTTGTGCTAGTACCCGATATGGCGTTAGTCAATGCCTTACATGCTAACCCAGCACCTTAGAAGAAGAAACCACAGGGTTGTCTTAAACCAAGTTTGGCCAGCAATGGAACACAAAGGGGACCGTTCAACGCACAAGTGAAAAACAAGAATTTACATAACTTAAGTGTTCGAACAGCGGTGAGATATGAAAATAAGTTGTTCCAGGCATAAGAAAATTAGTTCGTGTTTTCTTGGGCCTTCGCTTGGGTTCTCGGCAGAAATTTAGTTATATGCTTCACGTACTACTGAGATTTAGTTCCATGCCTAACCTATACAATTCTTCTCCTCGCAGTCCAGTCCCGAAGCAGACCCTGGAAAACCCACTGACAGCTCTCAGTCCCCAACCTATATAATTCTTCTCCTCGCAGTCCAGTCCGGAAGCAGACCCTGGAAAACCCACCGACAGCTCTCAGTCGCAGTACCTCCCTCCACGATGTAACATTTGCTTTACACTGAGCTTAGCGGAGCGATCTGATGGCCATGCAGAACAATGCAGCTCTAGGCTCAAGAAAGCTGCTTTTCAACCGATCCACTTTGCAGGGACTAGCTACTACGCAGCCGGCCTTGTTTAAACACTTATTAACACTGGTATGTGATTAGTTCGTAAAAAACTATATTTGATTAGTTCGTACAAAAACTTGGAATATGGTAGAGAATCTGAACCCTCCACATTTCAAGATATGTTGCCTTTGCAGGCGAGAGAGGAGGTTCCATAAATGCACTGTGCTTGTTATGGACTTCCCACATACCATAGAAATATGTCTCGCTAAAAATAAAATGAGGTAATCCCTTAAATATGGTCCAAAAGTGTTGTTTAGCATAACATTCATGTGGTTGAATTCCATTCTCCAATAGCGTGTTTTGAAGTGTGCCCCGTCTCAAACATAACTTTGATGGAATTGTAATTATTTATGATGTTTTTTTCTTAAGCAACATTGCTGGAATTGAATATTTATGGTATTGAGTTTTTTTTAATGGATGGTATATATATTTATTATTATTTTCTATGCTTTTACTAAGTGGGTATCTTTTAGATTCATAACAAGTTATATGTTGTTTATCTTTTAGAGTTATAGATTTTTTTTAGTTTAAAGATGAATGAAGTTGTTCGTACTACTTAAGTGGGTATCTTTTAGATTCATAACAAGTGATATGTTGTTTATCTTTTAGAGTTATAGATTTTTTTAGTTTAAAGATGAATGAAGTTGTTGGTACTAGGTTAGTCTATAGTTATACTCACTTAAAAGTAATTTTCAGAGGCCCAAAACCATTACAACAATAATCATCAACGAATCAAAGTTCATCTTGTCACTATAGGGATTTATTCATTATTATTTTCTATACTTTTACTAAGTGGGTATCTCTTAGATTCATAACAAGTGATATGTTGTTTATCTTTTAGAGTCATAGATTTTTTTTAGTTTAAAGATGAGTGAAATTGTTGGTACTAGGCTAGTCCATAGTTATACTCACTTGAGAGTATTTTTCAGAGGCCCAAAACCATTACAACAATAATCATCAACGAATCAAAGTCCATCTTGTCACTAGTAGGGATTTGAACCCAGGTGGGGAAGATAATAATCATTCCACCCAACCACCCAAGATAATCCCAATTTGTTGAAGAAAGTGTAACTAGGCTCGGTCTTTATAATGACATGGTCTTTGTAAATGATGTAATAAAAGAGAATAAATTATTTTTGTATGCCTTGCTACATGGGTTTCATGAGCAAGAAGTGTCATAGGTCAAAGACTTCTTCTTGATGTCTTTAGGATTTATTAATATGTCACAGAGTCATGTCATGTGTAAAGAATCTCTTCATGAGCCTATGTAAATGTATACAAGTCTACAAAAGTGTGTAGCAGTTGTTGACTACGTGGGGCCTGACCTAGGTTCAACAGTGAGTTTAGCCAAGCAAATTCTGGTACTACTGGCCCTTTCAGCAACAGTCCGCGGAGTGCGGACTAAGGTCTCACCCAAAATAGTATGGGAGGGTGATGGAACCAGGTTTTCGCACCCTAGGGATGTTTGATATGGGCGATAGGTACGCGATCCAACCTTCGCGCTTCCTAGATTACGCACACAAGTGGGCTCCCTGCTTTTTGTGGGGCTACCTTCGCAGATCCAGCCGCAGTGCGACCAATATTAATTACCCAAATATTCCTTAGTTAGGTTCTGTTTGTTAATTACTTAGAAAGTTTTCATACATAAACATACATACAAGTGCACGCATATAGATAAACAGATACCATTAACGCCGAACATCAAAATATAGATCTACGAAACAGATGCACAATATGCTGAATCAACTTAGCTTTATTAATGATCCTTCTCAAGTTCAGTTCAATACAGACCTGACTCCGCCCTGTGCACTCAGCTGCAGGGGTTCACGCACTCAGCTGCGGACTCTATTAGGCCTTTCCGCACTTAGCTGCAGAGCCTTTACATACTACTACGACTCACTACCTTCAGATCCACTTCTATCCTCTAACCATGCCTTCGCATCTATCTATTGCTTCTTTTCTACTACGCTAAAACTATTTTTACACTTAGAGCCTCGCTCTATTTATACAATCCAATGGTCCGTGGACCATGGGTAGGCCAACTCAACTTTACATTATTTTACAATTCTTAGGGCGCACAACCCTATGACTCATCCTAGACTTTCGCACTCTGCGCCCGTACTTAGCAGAGTCTTTACATTACATTGACCAAAACTCAGGCTTTAAGCTCAAAACACATGCTATGGGGGGATATGTGGCCCAACAGGTCCCCAATATAATCATCGTGATGTGTCCCGAGTCATTCTGCTAGTGTAGTGATCTTTGCGCGAAGTCCATGCACCAGGTCTCGCGCAACTTGGGTGTCCACAACACACTGTTCCGCCGCCTGTTATACTTGTTGCACACATATCTCTAAACTTTTCTGAGTAGGGTCACATTCCTGTCCAATCGTCTACAGTTCCTGCATCTGTGCTAGCTTCCCTTTAATGTTAGCTGTAATTGTGAATGCTTCATCAATCCATGGTTGGATGTGTGGTTTAAGTAGGACTTCCTTTTGGTGCATGACATCTAATCGGTTCTTCAGTGCCCTTGCCTATTGTAGTCTGGCGAGTCATTGAGTAAGGGAAACCGTCTGCATGGTGCCCCAGACACTATCGTACTCCTGCTGTAACTCGCGTGTTTCTATCTCTAGGCGTTGTAGGTTCGGGTCTTCCTATAGGTGCGTAAGTATGGTTAGTGCTTGCTCCAACATCCTAGTGCAACTCTGTGTCACCTGGCCAATTTGTTCCAACCCCATCTAGATAGCACGGGTGTGCTGCTCTCTGACTTCTTGGGGTGTGGAGGGTTGCGCCTTTAATCGCAGCTCGACGATCTGCAGGTTCAGCTCCAACTGAACCTTTGTCGTTTCCTCCTAGGCTTCGTGGACTCTGGCCACCAATCTATGGACCCGCTCTGCTGCTGGTAGCTCCGCCGGCACAGCCAATTCTGGAATGCTCCTACATGCATCCTCTATGGCCTGCTCTAATCCATGAGCCTACACAACCAACTCATCTTGCTGGATGCTGAGATGGTCCATGTAAATGTATACAAGTCTACAAAAGAGTGTCTTAGTTGTTGGCTACGTGGGGCCTAATCCAGGTTCAACAGTGAGTTTATTCAAGCAAATACCGATACTACTAGCCCTTTAGGCAACAATGCGTGGAGTGTAGACTGAGGTCTCAACCGAAGTAGTATGGGAGGGTGCTGGAACCAGGTTTTTGCACCCTGGGGATGTCTGATATGGGCGATAGGTATGTGATTCAACCTTCGTGCTTACTAGATTACGCGCACTAGTGGGCTCCCTGCATTTTGTGGGACTGCCTTCACACAAATCCAGCCACAGTGCGACCAATGTTAATTACCCAAATCTTCCTTAGTTAGGTTCTGTTCGTTAATTACTTAGAAAGTTTTCATACATAAGCATACATACAAGTGTGCACATATAGATAAACAGATACCATTAACGTTGAACATCAAAATATAGATCTACGAAACAAATTCACAATATGCCGAATCAACTTAGCTTTATTAATGATCCTTCTCAAGTTCAATTCAATACAGACCCGACTCCGCCCTGCGCACTCAACTGCAGGAGTCTGCGCACTCAGCTGCGGACTTTACTAGGCCTCTGCGCACTCAGCTGTAAAGCCTTTACCTACTACTACAACCCACTACTTTCAGATCCACTTCTATCCTCTAACCATGCCTTCGCATCTATCGATTACTTCTTTCTACTCCGCCAAAACTATCTTTACACTTAGAGCCTCGCTCTATTTATACAATCCCATGGTCAGTGGACCATGTGTAGGCCGACTCAACTTTACATTATTTTACAATTCTTAGGACGGACAACCCTATGAATCGTCTTAGACTTTCACGCTCTGCGCCCGTACTTCGCGGAGTCTTTACATTACATTGACCAAAACTCGGGATTTAAGGCCCAAAAACATTCTATGGGGGGATCCGCTGCCCAACAGGCCCCCAACACAATCATCGTGACTCATCCTGAGTCACTCTGCTGGTGCGGTGATATTTGCTTGAAGTTCATGCAGCAGGTCTTGCACAGCTTGGGTGTCCGCAACACATTGTTTCGCTGCCTGTTGTACTTGTTGCACACGTATCTCTGAACTTTCGTGAGCAGGGTCACATTCCTATCCAATCGTATACAGTTCCTGCATCTGTGCCAGCTTCTCTTCAATGGTAGCTGTAATTTTGAACGCTTCATCGATCCATGGTTGGATGCGTGCTTTAAGCAGGGATTCTTTTTGGTGCACGACATCTAATCGATCCTTCAGTGCCCTTGCTTGTTGTAGTCTGGCGAGTCGTTGAGTAAGGGAAACCGTCTGCACAGTTCCCTATACACTGTCATACTCCTGTTGCAACTCGCACGCTTCTGTCTTTAGGCGTTGTAGGTTCGGGTCTTCCTGTAGGTGGATACGTATAGTTAGTGCTTGCTCCAACATCATGGTGCAACCTTGTGTCGCCTGGCCAATTTGTTCCAACCCCATATGGATATTGTGGGTGCGCTGCTCTCTGGCTTCTAGGGGGTGTGGAGGGCTGCGCCTTTAATCACAACTTGACAATTTGCAGGTTTAACTCCAACTGAACCTTTGTCATTTCCCCCCGGGCCTCGCAGACTCTGGCCGCCAATCTATGGACCTGCTCCACTGCTGGTAGCTCTGCCAGCACAGCCAATTCTGGAATGCTCCTGCATGCATCCTCTACAACCTGCTCGAATCCACGAGCCTGTGCAACCAAATCATGCTGTTGGATGCTGAGTTGGTCCATGTTGATTTTCTATTCATGCAGGACCTAGATCGCTTAGCGTTCCCGAGCGTGGAGCTCTGTGATGACCCCATCCTGCAGTTAGTACAGAATTTCGCATGGCAAGGCGGCCAAGTCCAAGCCGACGCCTTTCATGTTGCTCATAGTAGCCCGGTCACCCTTGCTTGCTGTTGCTAGCACGCCTTCGGGCAAGACAAAGGTGTTGCCCATACGGGTGCGCAGCGTCTGTTCGGCCTCGATGGTTCCTACTATGTCATACTGGGCCATTGTGCCTGTTGGGTGTTGTACCTATAAACCTTGTAGTTGCGCGCTGAGCGCCCCAAAAATAGTGATCTACTCCATCCGCAATCCCTGGAGCGTGTACTTTGCGACCTCAGGAATTGTTTCGCTGATATCCAATAGATCACCTTCTGTGAGCATGATACAGGTCGACGAACATTTTTGTGGCTTTTCCCTTCTTTCAGGGCGCTGTTTTCTTAGGGTTGCGCGACCGCTTGAGTTGGGTCGATGCGGAACGGGGGTCCGCACGTTCCTCGGTTTTGTCCCCTTCCCTGGTCTGTTGCCTTGTGGACATCTCCTTGGCCTCCTCGGGCTCTCTGGTTGGTGCGGTTGTGGTCTCTGCTGTTTGTGTTGTTGTTGTTGTATCAGCCGCCTTCTGTTGTGTGGCTGCTTTTTGTTCCTAGTGCCTCCTCTCAGTCAGCTACGCGATGCGCAGCTTGGTGTCCTTCTTTCTTTGCTGAGATGTGACCTTCTCCATTTTCGCCAAGTCCGGGGAGCACCATTTTGGGGACCATGAATCCATTACTGCAAAGATCGCATCATCTTTTGCGATGTAAGGAAGCTTCACCCATTTTCGTGCTAGGTCCTTGCGCGCCCGAATATACAAATTACGCATATCCGCCTTGAATTCTACCACACTTTGCAAACTGTTATGAACCGTAGGGGACATGCGCGGCTTGTGGTTGATCCATGTTCAGATGCTCGCCTCCACCAACACCCTGAACACCTTTATCTCACGAATCTTTTGTGCGTCTTTTGTAGAGCGAGGTGTACCTTGCGGCTTTGGGCAGGTCACCCTCAATAGTGGGAAACTGGCTGTCCTCCTGTAGATCCCCTGCAACCAACAGGATGGATAAGAGGAACCATGGTGGAAGGTCTTACCTTGCTCCTAGGCCTCCCTGCAGTTCGTCAAGAATTCATCATAGAGGAACTGCACCCAGTTGAACTGGACCCCCTCTGCGCATTGCTTTGCCAATGCAATCACAGATGCTGGTACTTCGTCGGTGCGACATTTCCTCATTAGCTTGCCAGCCAGCAGCTCCTTGGTCTTTAATTCTTGATACTGCGTACCTCCGCTTTCTATTTTCTAGTTTATACTTGGCTTTCATAGCTTATGCAAGGGCCAAGTCGTTGCTTTTTCCTGCGATGGTCGTGGGGTCATTTCCTTTCACTGGCAGTCAAGAAATTCGGTGAATTAGAACGGTTGTGATGAGAATTGGTTCCTTCATCTAGAGGTACCCATCATGCACCAGGCACAACAGTTGCCTAATGACAAAAATGGTGATGGGTGCGCGGTGGTAGTGGGGTATCCATCGCAGATGGAGTAACCCAACCCTCTCCACACCGCACAACCATTTCTGCTTCATTAACCTCTCCACGGCCAACTGTGGGAACTTCTCGCTGTCCACGAGGTCCCAATTTTCGAACTTCATAGTAGGTACTCGTCCCAACAACGAACCTTCAAACCTTATATCATCGGGGAGGAGCGCTGTCTGGAGCGCACTCTTCGTGGCCTCTAGGTCCTTCGGTACCTTGGCTTTCACCTTCCATAGGGGGATGTAAGGAGATAACTTTGTCGCGAAAGGTATTTGGGAGACATCCTCTGCCTCATCATCTTGTGCCTCAATTTGGGTGATCAGGGCTTGCAAGTCTTCCTCCTCCTCCTCTGTTTCAATGGTGATGGCTTTTCCCTTCTCTGTTATTGACAATTTGCCAAACCATGGGTTCCTTGGGGATACATGGACTGGCCCCATCGTTTTCTTATCTTTTTGTGGCTGCAACGTGTGTGGTGATTTTGGAACTTCTGGCGTGGCTATCACCTCTCCAGACTCCTCATGGGCCATATGGAGCTCCGTGGTAACTTCGGCGAATCGCACTCTTCTTCTAGCATCCGTCATTATGTCTACACTTGAGGATGGTAAGAGTACGCGACGCTCGATGCTTTGTACCTGCTCAATTCTCAAACAACCAAGTGTTGCCTTGTGGCTGGCCCTGGGGGTTTTATAACATCTTTTGAATTTGAATTCGACCCTTCCCCCCACTTCTAAGTCATTCACGCCTTCTTGGTGGCAGATCGTCCCCAATCTAGCTCTTATTTCATGTCTTAATTGCCCGCCACGCGCTCCTTTTGCCTTAATTTGGACCTCTTGTCATGAACAGTGAGTGACACCAACAGTCACCTCCCTACCCACCTGCGCAACAGCGCATTCCCCTATGCACGGCCGCGACCCTTGTGACATACCGATCTTGCGTGCAACCTCTGTAACGCGCAGCTCCCATACAAACTCTTTTATAGTCCCGCACTCTCTTTCAACTGCTTGGAGCGCTAAGACTGTGCTCTCCACAGATAGTCAGGTGGTCGCACCACCTATGCGAGGGTTCAATATACCTTCCAGCTTGGTCCGCTGGCACCTCTCAATTACCCTCGCGTTTGTCATTGCGTCGCGTTCTTCCTTGTATGGTGCGCTCCCCTGTTTACTTTGTCTAGTAAGGTGTGGTTGCGGCCATGGTAGCAAGGCCACAAATTCTTCTAATGTAGTAGTATGGCTGACTATACCTTGTCCTATCTTGCTTAGTTTCCCGATGCAGCATGCTTGCGCGATTTCGGTTTCCAGTTTGTTGATTTCTTCGTCCAATAACATGCTTTTCTTTTCCAGCCGTACTCGATCTTCTTCGAGTTCACAAAGTTTCAAGTTCCCTCGCCGAATGGATTCCCTATAACTGCATAATTCCTTTACCTAGGTCCTCGCGTACTGTCCCAACTATGGAAGCTGTTGTATGGGGATTCTTCTCTGCTCTTATGGTCTCACCTCTTCTCTTTAGTGTTGGAGTTATCTTCGCGCTCAGGTTTCTGCTCATGGCCCTATTGGCCCATCGAACCGCTAGTACGCGCAAGCCCTAATCGGTTCGTCTCGTTTGGTGAACTCTGTTCATGATTCTGCATACCTTTTTGGATGCTTCGATGTGGAATACTTGTGGTGTGCGTCGCTTTTCCTACTGCTGCATCTGGTTCCAATTTTCAATCCTTAGTCTGGGGTGTGCTTGTGTGGATTGCACAGCGCACGTCTGCACCCATCGACACAGGTGGGCGCGCAAGCTGCTTTGTCCCTGGCTTCCCAGCTCTCATTTGACATGTGGGGCTTCCAAACTGTAAGCGCATCTGCCTTCTACATTCGCACCAGTTTACAATGGTCTCCTAATGTGTACTCCACCATCGTGCGGGTGTTGCGCACAGTGCCCATTCCAGCGCACCGTACCGCTGCTGTTCCGGTACTGCGCTTTCAAATTGGTCCAGGAATTCATCCAGCGCTGTCACTCCATCATATGTTGGTAGTTCCCTGGCCTCTATCGTCACGCAATGCAATGATCTAATTATCATGTTGCAATTCAGCGTTGTCACTTCATGCAACCGGTTCTTCCAACACTCTACTTCTTCGTCTGAATCCGAAGTACAGGAGCTGTTGTGCTCCCATGAGATTCTCCCATCTACAGTCGGGTTCACCTGATCCTGGTCCCATGCTGTTATCTGGTAAATACAATCTAGCTCATCGTCGCACATTGGTTCAATGTAGCGTGCTCCTTCGGCTGGGTCTAGTGGGACTACTACGTGTAGGGACTTTTTCTCGAATATCATCTTCCACTTCTTCAGGTTGATGACTCCATTCATATCAGTGGCACAATCTATTCCTAGCAACGCGGGATATGGATCGCTGTCATCGACAATCTCTATTACTTCAAAGTCTGTCTGTGTGCTCACGCCTTCGATATCAACTGTTACCCCTTGCAACCTCCCCATGGGAAAAATATTCTGTTGGTTTGCTATTCGTAATTGAATAGGGGACCACTACAACATGGGCCTGCCCATGCGTTCCCATGTTTGCTTCGATAACACATTCGCGTCCGATCCTAGATCTAGGATGACCTGATCTATTTCGTACTCACCAATCTGTGTTGTCAATCTCATTTCCCTCTCGGTGCACAATGCATGCTTTCCCAGTTTCTAGACTACGCATGGTTGCCCTGACCCTGCGCACCTGGTGATCAACTCCTGTAGTCCCTTAACTACCTTATTGTCGCACAAAACTTTCATGCATGTCTCCAAAAAGGTAGTGAGCATGGAAGGATCCATTCCTGTCTCTGGTTGATCCTTACTACCTGAAGTGGAGGCCTCTGCGAAGCTCTTCTTAGCTTCCATGAACATCTCCTTTATGCATTCTAAGTCAAACTTAGGTTTCTTTGCGGGAGTCTTACGAACCCATGTATCTTCCTCAGGCTGCTTACCCTTATCTTCCCCTGTGGTTGCGTCGCTTCTGAGCATCATGTTCACATTTGGGTCTTCTTCGTGCAGTTCAGACCTCATCATTTAGATATTTTGAGTCGGAGGAGGTTGGAGTACCCCTTTCTCGCGCATCTGTGCGATCAACGTAGGAAAATCTATCATTTCATGATTAAACTGAGCACAGTAGAACATGATGTTCTGTCGGGCTGGTACGATCGCGAGCGTAGTGCCCTAGTCCTCTATAATTGTAGTAAATTAACTGACCGCGGCCCCTTCCTGGTCCCATTTCTCCTCGTCCTAGACCTCACCCCTGAAATCCAGCGCACGCCATCCCTGCAGCTGGGTTGAGGGCTCACATTTCTATCTGCATCTTATAGGTTGGGGTCCAATCCATCATTAACTCGTAACTGCGACAAGTGCGCTCGTCGTGGCCTACTGACCTGCAGAAATTACAAAACAACTACTGGGGAGTTTGTGTATACTTCGGCAACAAATGACAATTATCCATCGTGTGTTTTCCTCTTATCTGACAAATCACGCACCATAACATGGGTGTCGCACTTGGCCCTGCCTGTGCCTCCAGTCTCAACGGCATTGGCCCCCTTCCTACCAAGTAGTTTGCGAATACTAGACAATGGTCTTTTTCATGGCCCTAGCTTTTGCATTTTACGCACCATACTTCCTCACGCGCTTCTGGCCGCGGTGCCCTATCTTGCTTCAAGCTCTACATTTCCAGGTAGAGATTTTGTAGTTTCGCGTGGATTTGTTGGACTCCCAACCCAAGATCTTGTGTCGGGGTCTCATGCAACCTCATTGCCATTTCCAACGCTTCGGCCTGGGTGGAAAGTTTCTGTTGTGACAATGTCGTCCTCAAGTGTGGTGTCAAGGATGCCACAAACCATGTGCGATGTTGTGCATCCGTGAGTGTCATATTAGCCTCACGGATCGTACTCTTCAGCCGCCGATCTAGATCCCAGGGGGTCTCGCCTGGAAGCATTGCAATCTCTTTAAACCCGATGATTGACTGTGTCTCTGATTTCGACCGGCTAAATTCTCTGTTCAACGCATTTTGGATCTCTACTATCCCTGCGTTTGGGTGGTCATTAGAGTGCTTAATATACCATGTCAACGCACAATTCTGCAGCACGCTCACCAATGTAGCATTCTTAATGTTATCATCTCTGACCCCTTGCGCTTCCCATACTGCTCTTACCATGAACAAGAATTGGTCTGGATCCTCATTCCATACTCCTCTAAATACGGGTAGCTTGATCATGCTCGCCATGCTGAACTACGGGGTTGGTGGAGGTGGAGTGGGTGGAGATGGAGATGAGGGAGGTGAAGCGGGTGGTGGCGTGGGTGGAGGTGGTAATTGCGGAATGCGTTGTCTTATCAAGCTGATCTCACTTCTCGGAGAGACTCGAGTGAGCTCTTCCTCGCTCTCTCGTGAAGGTGAAATTAACGGGATGTTTTCTAATTCCCCGCTACCTTTGTAGATCTTCCCGCTCCGCGTGGTCCCAATCATTAATGTATTCGCATAATCCCTTTTTCACATAACAATATCTTAATCCATATATTCAAATATTTAATATACTTACCTCGTAGTCCCTTGAGAAAACATCGTTCTGCCTCATTGTAGCTCACGGTTGCATCCACCGCAAACTCAGTGATAAATCCCCCTATTATCCAGTGGAGCCAATGGTCCACAGCTTGCGCGATCTTGTCTTATGATGCCTCTAGCCTACGTACTAATTCCATATTCCACACTATCGGTTGGTCGAGCTTACACCTTCCCTGGCTGTTGGCTAATCTCGTGATCCTCTCATATAGTTCAGAGAGAAAGGATGCAAAGAAAATCTCGTGGATTTCCGTATACACATAACGATCTATCCACCTTTTCTCAGATACCTGCGGAGTTCTATTTTCCTGTGTCGCGAACTCGTGAATCTTCTTGTCCAACCATTCTTCAAATTCATTCTTTGTTGGGTTCCAGTGGTACGACATCAGACATCCCTTAGGCAAATCCCGGTCCCAACAACGGAACCATTTGTTGGCTATGTAGGGCCTAACTCAGGTTCAGCAGTGTGTTTAGCCAAGAAAATCCTGGTACTACTGGCCCTTTCGACAACAGTCCGTGGAGTGCGGACTGAGGTCTCACCCGAAGTAGTACACAATCCATTCTCCTGATATGGGCGATAGGTATGCAATTCAACCTTCGCGCTTACTAGATTACGCGCACCAGCGGGCTCCTTGCGTTCTGTGGGACTGCCTTCGCGCAGATCCTGTTATCACTCAGGTTGTCCCTAAGCTCCTGAAGGGATACGGCCGAGGTAACCAAAAACCAATCTTTAGACTGCAGGTTCTAGCCCACCTGCAATCAGAGAGGGCTCTCTCTTAATGATTTAGCTTTGTTGATGATGAGTTTAGGCTATTTATTGGGTGCAAGGAGTTTTGTTTGTGTTTGGGTGGTGTTTGGGTGGAAGGAGGATGCTTTCAAGTAAAGAGGCAATGCATAGTGTGTTAAGTTTCAAACCATTGGGCATGGATTCGTGGAGTAAGACTGCTGGTGCGTTTTCTTGGTCACAAGAGGAAAGTGGAGCAAGGTAGTTGCACATAAAACAACCTTCAAGCTAAAGAGATGGAATGAAATGTAAGGAAGGAGAGGAAATTAAGAATCTCTCACTCAGCTTAACAGAGGGAAGGGGAATGAGCTCTATCCAGGGGCAGTTAAGAATCCCTGGATAACTGTCATACATGGTGAATTAGGGCAAATATGAGCCATGTGGAACCCATATTTATGCCTAAAACAGATGAAAACATAAAGAAACAACAGAAATTGAGCATAGAGTGCAGTTAAACAAGTTCTGAGCTAATCTTTCTTTCTGTTGTTTAGATGTTGATTTATGAATGGAAAACAGAGGTAAGAAGCACTTATTGAGTCATGTAACAACACAAGAATTCCATAATCACTCTTCAACCATTAAACACAGTACACAATCCATTCTCCAAGCTCGTAAGCAGTCTTTGATTATAGAAAAATATCAGATACACAGTGCGAGTCCTTCTTGGAATGCATTAACCAACTATACATCCAATAACAACAACCAACCCTCATTACATTGTTCAGGGCTGTATATATAGGGTAAATATCCAAAATATTTATTACAGTTGACCTAAACAGGTCTGCGGTTTAAACCTAAACTTGTGCTGAAATTAAATGCAAGTAAATATCTCTTAAGTTGCGCCAGAGGCAGCTGGATCAAAATGAGTTAATGTGGTGTCCTTGGTGACCTGGTGCAGTGCTTCTGCAATAACTTTGCTTTGAGCTTTGGTCCACTGATCTTATGTGAGTTTGATGTGCAGTAAGTGTGATTTGAGAGCTCTTTAATGGCATCTATTGTTTTGTTGACTTTGCTGGAGGGTTCTTTAATGCTTTATCTGCTTCGGGTCGCTGATAGATCTTCACTGATACACTTTGCCACATCTTGATACTCTTTGTCATGAATTTTGGCATTCACTTTGGCTCTGATACTCTTTAATGCCTGAATCGGGCCTCTCTCTTTCTGCTGATATGCTAAAAACCATTAAATCGGGCCTTTTCTGCCCTTTTCGGCGCAAAAATGACCGTGGAATCAAAAGATTCCCCACTTTGGCCCATTTCCCGTAGCGATGCGCTAATCGCGCATCAAAATCTGCCTCTCTTTTTCATTCCGGGCTTCCGAAGCTTTAATTTTGCACTTGCGCGTTTTTTTCTGGCGGGTGACGTCAACATGACGTCAGCGGTACAACGGATGACGTCAGCAGTGGGACTCCCTTGTATGGTGATGATGTCAGCAGGGTGACGTCAGCGGGGTGACGTGGCAGTACGGTGGGGTGAGGACGTGGCAGTACGGTGGCAGGAGGCCGACGTAGGTAGGAAGGGGTGAGGTGGTAGTGATGTGGCAGGTGACGTGGTGCTTACGTCACGCAAGGGGAGGGTGGTTTCTGGTTTGTGGCGCACCGCTCTTGCGCCTGGGCGGTATTGGCAAGGGGGGCTCCGCCACAGCTGGGAGGGCGACACGTGGCGGGAGTACAACAACAAAACCGCCGATGTCCCGGGCGCTAACCCTCAACAGCTTCGATGACGAAAGGACCCGCCCACCGTAGATCTCGGGCGCGCCAGATCTGACGGCTGGCGGATAAGGTAAGGCGGCAGATGGATAAGGACGGGGCCCGCGTGCCAATTATTTTAATTTTTTAATTCGGTGGGGGTAGGAAACTTTAGAAAAGTGGGTTTTTTGGGTTTAAACCTGCGCGAGGTCAAATATTTACATGCATGACTTTAGGATAAGGGCAGAAAGAGGGATTTTATGCATAGGAGTGAGTCCCAATGCATTTGGAAGGGGTTTTTATAAACAACATGAGGGTTCTTACTAAGTTTCAGGCAAACTTAGTAATTCCCAAGGGATACTTATGGTTATTTTTCAACCAGGGGGAGGGGATTAGTATATAGGGGAGTTATTTAACATATTTTTAGTAGGGGAAGGGGAAATAGATAGGGAGCTATATAGTAAAGTTAGTAGTTAATATGACAAGTGATAAGAAAGCCCTAAGTATGTGAATCTTAGGCTATTAGGGGAAGATGGTCCATAAAGGAAGTATGAACATTCCTTGAGTAAAGCAGACCTTTACCAAGGCAATTGATATGAAAATGATGAAACTGAGAGATATCAAGCAGATCTTGACCTCTTTGAGGAAGTTAGTGAGTGATTGAGGAAAAAAGAAGGAGGGGAAGTTAGACATGCCTCGCTTGAGTCCTTCAAATGGAAACTGCCTGATAATTGTGATTTTGAATAGATATGACACTTGAAAACATGAAATTGATCACAAATCAACATTCTGCAACCTCAAAACTACCTAGCCACCCTACTTACCTAGCATTTTTTCTTCTTTTTGGTTTGGGTGCACTTAGACTTGCAGACCCAGCTTTTCAACTTTTTTCTTTTTCTGTCTTCCTATCTACATCTACACTTATTTCATCCAGGGCTCAGATTAGGCTATTGAGCTCCCTTGCTTCTCTACCTTTCTAATAATCTGCCAAGATTAAACTGTTTGGACCTCCCTCTAACTGAAACTTCTTCAAAAATGAAATGGCTCACCAAAATTAGAATACAGCAGTGGCATTTAGACTGGCACACTCTCATGGCATCCTTCTTTCGCCTCTATAGCAAATATGGAACACTGCAACGTGCAAAGTATGACATATTTGGCATGTAAAAATGTCAATCATGAAAGATGAGTAACCTGCTGCAGCAGGAGGCTAACAGATCCAACCGTAGTGCGACTAGTATTAATTACCCAAGTCTTCCTTATGTAGGTTCTATTCGTTAATACTTAGAAAGTTTTCATACATAAACATACATACAAGTGCACGCATATATATAAACAGATACCATTAACACCAAACATCAAAATATAGATCTATGAAATAGATGCACAATATGCTAATCAACTTAGCTTTATTAATGATCCTTCTCAAGTTCAGTTCAATACAGACTTGACTCTGCCCTGCGCACTTAGCTGCAAGGGTCCACGCACTCAGCTGCAGACTCTATTAGGCCTCTGCGCACTCAGCTGCAGAGCCTTTACCTACTACTACGACCCACTACCTTCAGATCCACTTTTATCCTCTAACCATGCCTTCACATCTATCTATTACTTCTTTTCTACTCCGCTAAAACTATCCTTACACTTAGAGCCTTCCTCTATTTATACAATCTCATGTTCTGTGGACTATGGGTAGGCCGACTCAACTTTACATTATTTTACAATTCTTAGGGTGGACAACCTTATGACTCATCCTATACTTTCACGCTCCGTGCCCATACTTCGCGGAGTCTTTACATTACATTGACCAAAACTCGGGCTTTAAGCCCCAAAAAAATGCTATGAAGGGATTTGCTGCCCAACAACAGCGCTCCAAAGATGAAGATCAATCCTCCATTAGCAAGCACAAGAAGTCTGCAAGAAAATTGATAAGGAATTCATTATGTCGGCTCAATATTAAATTAAATGTATAAATGGAAGTCATGTTGACCTAGAATAATAGACATGTCGGTTCATGTATTCAATTTGGCTTATTTTGGGAGCACACACCACTATAAATACCCTGTCAAGGTATCCGCAAATCTGAGGTACAGAACTCACAATTTCCTCTCTGAAATTTCGTACGGGTATAGGAGAAAATCTGCACTACAGGAAGGCAAGTGTTCTGGGTCTCGGATGAAGAAGTATAACCATACCATTCATATGGGTATGGGAGAAGTGATCCGCACTACAGGAGGATGTACCTCTGCACGTCAAATGGCACAATAGGACAAGCAAACACTTCAGATGGGTACAAGGATCTGATCCGCAGTCCCAGTGATAAGTATAAATACAGTGATGTGAAATCTTAGTGAGAACAGTGGCTTGACATCTCTCAGATGGGTATCATGATTCCAGAGAAGATCTCAGTACAAGGAGGAATGTTATCACAATATCGATATAGTCTATATATACATATGATGAAGAAGAGCTCAGAACCCTCACTGTCTTTATGTAGCCTCACTGGATCGGAATAAGATCCCACTATTGTAATCACAGTCTAGAAATACACTCTCGGCATGCTCACAGTTAATGTGATGATGATCTTAGCTAGAACACAATGATGGAGGTATGATGAGACAGTGATCATGGTGATTGTCATAATGAATCTCTCGGTGTATCGATGAAAGCGTAGAATAAATATCATAGTGAAGATCTCAATAGAATTCGTTGACATGATGGCGAAGTAGCAGTGAAAATCTCAGTGATGGAGTAGTGATGGCTTCAATGGTGCAACAATGATGACGATATCAGCCGTGACAAAGAAGAGGATTGATGTCTTGGTTTTGGAGTGGCAAAATAAATCAAGGGTCATGGTCTTGGTATTCATCAATTGGAATCTCTATAAGAAGAATTTTGTGCGGTTTTGTTCTCCAAGAGGGAGAAGTTTTGGCCCTGGCATAATGCCAAACATATTGTGTTCTAGTATCTTTGTTTTGATAGCAGTTTGATGAAGTAAACACACACTAATAATGTAAAGAAGATTAAGCTAAGATAAATAGTAAAAACACTTCACAAATTGTTATCATGTTAAGAAGAATCATTGTAATTCTGAATGCCCTAGTTTCTTCAGCACAATTAACATCATTTTCAAGTTTCTATGCTTCCACATTTGTGATTTTTAGTTGTTCAACATGTTGAACATACGATATATCCTTTTCACAACTAGTCCCACCCATAATTTGTATACAGGGGGGAGGCGCAACCCTTGAAAATAAAATTGGGCAAACTTTTGCATCTATTTTTGATGGTTTTGAAAACAATTTTTTAGTTTTGGTGATTTTGTGGCTCACATTGTTTTAATCCATGGTTTTCTAGTTTTGGTTAAGGAATTAAAATTGTAATCTAATCCTAGTTAATGGATTAGCATTTTGGAATTTTGTTGGTTTTTTTGGTTGAGGGTTTACATGGTAAATATCTATGTATTATGTGTGATTGTTATTGTTTACTTTTTGTTTAATAAAGAATATGTGTATGTATTGCTTTACTATAAAGGTTTAAAACTTGCATTTGGTATTAGAGTAATTATTGGATTCATAGGCGACACCTTTGTTGTTAAGGGTTTGCTTAACTAAGGTCTATTATAAGCCTAGTTTTAGTGAGAGCTTTGTGGTGGTGATTCTTGTGTGAGAAAATAATTGCGAGTAGTTTAAAAATCAAGATCAAGAAATTTAATGGGCAAAGTTTTGAGCTATGGATGTTCAATATGGAGGACTTGTTGGTAGGTAAAGAAAATTCTTGGTACTATATTTATAGGTATATTGATTGAAGATTGGACAAAGTTGGATAGGAAAGAAAATAGCATAATCTAGTTGTGTCTTTCATACTCAATATTATTGAATGTTTTGGGGGAATTTGTAACCAAGACATTATGGGATAAGTTAGAGGCTTTGTATCAATCTAAGTCCTTGGTAAACACACTTTTCTTTTGAAAGAAGTTGGACCTATTAATGATGAACGAAGGAGACCCTATGATAGAGCATCCAAATGCCTTCAATTGTGGTAAGTCAATTGTCTATGGATATTAAAATTTCAAATGAAGATAAGTGCATTAGTTTAATATGTTCGTTGCCAAATTTGTGGGATAGTCTACTTGTAACTATTGGTAATAATGCGATAATATTAAATTTTGATGATGTGGTTTTCCATGTTATCAGAAGAAATGAGGATAAAGCTCATGGATAGTCAAATCGTGGTTGTCTTATCTATAAGAGAACGTCTCCTAAATAGACATAAAAATAAGTCCTCAAGTGGGAGATCTAATATAGAGATATAAATCTCTTGGCCTAGTAGGGTAGGCATGCTCATAAGTAATATGCATTTGCTATGCTGCTGATAATTATTTATATATGTAATTACGCTTCAGCAGTCGCTTACTTATTTCTTTGGTCGAGCGACCCAAGAAGTGGGAATTTAAGACGAGAATAGCATCCCCATCATTCCCCATCTCACGTCCCTTCATTCCTACCTCATGAACCTCCTTAAAGAAAAATTGGAAATATAGTAAAGTTGGGCATTAAAAGAAGGATTATAGATTGAAAAGTGTAGATAAAGGGAAGGGATCTAATAATGGTTCCTCCACAAAAGTGAAGTCCTCCTTAAAGGAAGGAGGGAATGTGTAATTAGCTTATTCAAACACACTTGTCGATTATGATGTATGGTTGATCGACTTAGGGGCTTCCTTTCATATGATTCCCCATAGGGAGTAGGTCTGCAAATATGAAAGGTATAATAGAGTTAATTTTTCTCTGGAAGATGAATTAATAACAAAAATCACAGGAAGAGGAAAAGTCAAGTTGATGCTCAAGGATGGAAGAAGTAGAATATTCCTTGGGGCTATACACATTCCAAAGCTGGTTAAAAACTTGATATTTGTAAGCAAGATGAGTGATGTAGTTGTAAATAATATGTAGAATGGAAACAATCCTTCCTTTCCAACAAATGACCAAAATATTGTATGCCTCTATATATTAAAGAGTTGTCTAGTTGTTACCTTGAAGATGTGTAAATACCAGATTTTCTCTCTCAAATAAATGATCATAATGGTGTTAGTTGACATGTTGCTTCATCATATTTGCTACTTGGCCAAGTTATTCTTAAGGATCCTATAGAATCCCCATACTGATTAACCCATTCTTTGGGAGTTGAAGGTTCATATCCATCCATATTTGCATTTATGTGTTGCAATCACTTCCTTTTTTTCAATGTAAATAATTGAAAGACTTGACACGTTTTGAAGGAATAAAAAAAATTCCCCGTTGTTATTGTTTTTATTTATTTTTATTGTAACTTCATAATTTATCTTTTCTTATTCAAATATCCATACAACATTAACACCAACATTATCAAGATGCAAATTGGAAATTCATATTCATGGATATTATTTCACACATTTAAGCTTTTTTTTTCAAGTCTCATGGATCCTATTTTCCATTTAACTCGCTTCCAATGGATCAATTTCAATTGTTATTAGAAACACATGAATCATATGTTGTAATATATGTCATAAAAATAGTAGTAGATTAATTGCACTTTAAAGGCTTTTCATTAATGAAATGATGTCATTCATAGAGAATTAATTTATAGCAGCTCATGAAACCTCCATGACATAACAAAAAGGGAAGTATACTCTCCATTTCAAACTAGACACATTTACTGTCATATTTTTCACTACGCAAGATGATCCTACAAAGTCCAACATTATTAATACAATAAATTATTGTGCACATTTCTTTAACAAATGTGGGTGAACGAGGAAACCATGTACTTGATAGAAACATTTGAGAGAGAAAAGAACTTGATTCCCAATTAAAACAATCAAATGCTTAAACTTTTCCATTGTTCTACACCCACACCCACACAATATCTGATGATAAATCATAATAAGGACGTATATGTAAAACACTATTGCAAATTTCACTATGCAATAAGCCATTGAAAATGTAGTCCTTGATATGATCCCATAAGATGTTTGTTGCATGCTATTCATAAAGTATTTTATGTAGGAGTGAAATAGAGTTTAATAATAATGACCATGAGGTGCAATGCTAAACATGGAAGAAAAGTATTGTTACATTCCCATGGTAACACTAAGTACTAAAACTTGTTTAGCTTCTATTAAAATATCAAAATCTTATCACCATTCCTAAATACTTTTATTAATTTTGAAGATACACCCACTGTGTCAAGAACAAGACTAAGGTACATATGCATATATCTTATGTTAAATAGATTATGTAGTATAAGTATATTGATAATATTTTAGAGTGTATATATGTCTTCTATTATACAAGAAGGGTATTATTACACTATTGGGTCTGGCATTCACTTAGCTCCAAGTGCACTATTACCAAATGGATATATTTGTTATGCATTAATAGTAAACAAAAAATTAGGTGGAAAATAAGATGTTTTCTATAGAAATGAAAATGACATGCCATATTGGGTACAAATCCCTTTGGAACCCTAATGATATTCTCACTGAATACAATAGGAGCATAATGCATATGTATTGACAACTATTCTTTAAACAAAATCTCATAAACAATTCTCAATTATCTTATTAAATGAATTGCCACATAAGAGGCATATGGATATAATGAGTTATATACTACATAAGTCTCTTCCTTCTTTCCCTTCTTCCATAATAAAGGCCATGATGTGGATAACAGGCTCTCTCCCTTCTTCCATGATAAATGCCATGGTGTGGATAACATGCTCTCCCCCTTGTTAAGTTACCTCTAATTTATTTAAATATGAATTAATTAAGTGTGGGTTAAAGTATGAACCAAATTAGTCTTACTCGGGAAAAATCAAACATACAAATTAATCAAACTACAAAACAATAAATTCATCACTAAGATTTTACCAATAAGAATTGGGTCCTAGTTTAAGGCCTAACAATGTTAACCTTATATTCCTTCTAAAGTAGTAGGACAAAAATTGACTCAAGCACAACTCAATCAAGAAGTCGTAATAATGCTCTATACACATAGTTATCCTATTGCGAAAATTTGACTTTTAATAATAATATGAAGCCTACCAAGTTATGCCTCCACTTATTGCTCTTAAGCTACTTCAGAGACCATTTTATTTTGATTGAGGTACAAATTATTGCAACCATATTGACACCACATTCAATGTATCTCACTCATTATACACTAATTACACTATTATCTTGAGTATAATGAAGTAAGTCGTATCATGATGACTTTTTACAAGTGTCACACTAAAAAGTAAGAAAAATCATATCACTTAAAGTGAGATTCTTAGTACATGCCACACAAGTAATTGGAAACATGTCCTTGATAATCACATGTTGAGTGACTAATATTGTGTTGATCTAAAGATGATCTAAGGTTGTCATTGATGTCAACCCAAGAAACACCAAGGGCTACCCCGATATTGCAAGGGAATTTTGACTTGAAAACTTACTCTATTTTGAGTCAAGGATCTTCTAGATGGATTCTACTCGTCAAGATGTTTCCGTTGATATATGTCACGCCAAGTAATTCTTCACGGTTTGAGAGGTATTCATGTTTGAAGTTAGTAACCCCAATTAGTGGGATAAAACCCTATGGGGTTGTGGCATGACACTCATAATTGGTTTTGGTCATTGAATAGTCAATAATTAATAGTTTTTTAAGCTCCTAAAATCCTTCCAACACTCTATATAGAAGCCCCTCTCAACTCTATAAAAATAAATCTCATATATCCTCCAAATGAAGTGATCGTGGAATTTTCTCTATAACTTCATTTTTGTGAAGTCTTAGATTCTAAAATGAAAACCCATTTGATTTGCAATCCTGATGATCGTCGTAACCAAATTTCATATCTTCGTTCGCTATATTTTCATAGATATGATCTGTTGAAGTTAGGGTTTTTGCAGGCTCCCAAATTTCATCTCAAAGAAGTGACTTTGGGAAAATCATCATAATTCTCTCTGAGAAGACGATTGGAATTCTGTAAAAATTGGCCAATAATGCATGGACTGCAGTTTTTTGTGTATCAATTTTAGAGCCAAAGGAGGAAACAATGACACGTGGCACACAGTACAAGTTATCTCTACTGAACTAGTCCATAATTAGGTCATTGGGAGAGATTGAGCATAACTTTCCCTTGAAGAGTCCAAATTGGGTCAGACCTATGGCATTGGAAAGAAGACTCAGAGGGATTATACAGGAATGAAGATCACATGTTTGGGATATGAAATTGAAAAGATACATCAGATTAAATATCGTGCTCCTAGAAGACAAGAAAAACTAGATCAAGTGTTGTCAAGGGGTGCAAAGGACCGGACTTTCTAGGGCAGCAAAGAGCAAGGTGCAGCAAAATGATGCAGTAGAGGTAAGCTACAAGTAAGTATCTTTTGTATATGTATGTTCATCTCTTAATTTCATTAAGTTCTTTGTATTCTAATTTGTTGTTTTTTTTAGCACTGACATATGCTCTGCAAAATGAGGTAAGTTTTTCTATTATCATGTCATGGGTATTTCCTTGAAAATGTTTTGCACGTATTATATATTCATCAAGAGAAGACTCAATGCATAATCTAACGTTCTGAAGAGTGAGAAAGGGTAGCGTGACAAGAGCAACAATCAGGGTGCAGAACATTAGCAAGAAGTTCACCACATTAAATCTTCAAGTGGGAAGCACTGCATACAATCATTGTAAAAGTATCATTGTACATAGTCATTGTAAAATCATCATTGTAAAAGTTGTACAAGTGTCTATTTGCCAAGAGTTGAAGAGGTAGTTTCAGGAGGTCTAGGATCATCATTAGGTGGTTATGTCATAGTTGAGGTTATGGTCCAGTGTGTCTTCTTCTTCTACATCATTCTACCCTGGCACGAGAGTCCATTCTTCTTTTATTCTTCTATAGGGTGGTAGGGTGGTGCTAGGTTGGTGCATGAAGTCACCAACAGGTTCAATCCTGTGAAAAATTCAGGGTGGTAGGGTGTTGCTAGGGTGAGTTGTAGCTCATTGGGTGTTGGGGCATCCGTTTAGTTGACTACTGAAGAATCTTGGGCGTTGGAGCATCCATCCATTGGGAGCTGGAGAAGAATGCTTTTCTAGATTCTAGGAAGTTGGAGATTTCTTTTCAATTGGAGTTGAAGCTTAAAGAATTATTAGAAATGCGTTCGGTGGTTTTTGACCCAGAGGGGGTTTTTCACCTAAATTTTTTGTCCCTCGTGTATTCTTTTATTCACTGTTGTTACTACATAAACATTAATGATAATTGAATATTAACTAGTACTATGAAAAGATTTAAAAGTGCTAATTGCTAAGGAATATTTATTCACCCCCCCTCTCAGTGTTTTCCAATAATTGGTATCAGAGCTTGGTTCCTTTAGTAACAACTTAACCGCTGGAAGTCAGTTTTCAGAGCATAGAGATGGGAAAGTCAAAGAAGCAGGTTACAAGGATTTCAAAGGAAGCTACAGGTACAACAAAATATCAAGAAAGTGAGTATTGTGTACCAAACCTTGATTTTGATGCAGATAATTACTAGATATGGGAATCCAGGATGGAAGTATCTTTGCAGGCACATGGAGTATGGGAATCAATTGTTTCTGGAGACACATCTACCGACGAAGCTAAACGGTACAATTCAAAGGACATGAATGTAATTTTGAATGTTTTTCCGGATTTTGTGAAAACAAAAGTTGGTCAATGTTCAACAACTAAAGCTCTTTGAGAAAAGCTTCATAATCTCTATTCAACAAAGAAATCAGGTCAAGATGTTATTGAAAACTCAAATCCTTTTGAGTATGATGAAGAAGGGTTGACCATAGAAGAATTTTTTAAGGAGGCAATCAAGCTTATAAAAGAGCTCAAGGCTGAGAAGATCCATTTCAATACTCTTGAAGAACAAGTTCAAGGTCTCAAAATTGAAGTTGAATAACACAAATGTATTGAAGAGTCACTTCAAAATATGTTAGAAGAAATCAATAATACAACGACATGAGACCTCAAGAGAGAAGTTCAACATAAGAAACAAGAACTCGACACATCATTTGTAGAGATTAGTAGGATCACACAACAGATGCAGGAAGAAGAAATTGAAAGGAAGGAATATGATCAAAGATAGATATCCACTGTTGACCAAAAACAAAAGGAATTAGAAACATCTTCAATAGAAATAAGCAGGCTTAGGATTGAAAGTGAGAAGAAAAAGGAACAGATACAGGTTCTCAACAGATAACTAGAGAAGACCACTCTTCTCAAGCTACAGGTTGAGGAGGCAGAAAAAAGAAGGAAGATCTTGAAAAGATGGTTTCAAGAAGATCTTGCTCAAAAGAGAGAATAACTTGATCCAACTCGTGATGAGATCAACAAACTCAAGGGATCGCAAAAAGAATACTTACAAGATAAGACAAATGAAGAAGCGAAAATGAAGGCAATTAAAGATGGTAAAGCTCCAGTTGATGAAGGTACAAGCTTCATAGCTTCACAGGATGATTCTAAGAAGGAAGTTGATCAAAGTAAAAAGCAAAATAAGAATGTTGCAACTCCAAAGAACAATACCAAAGCAATCAAGAACAAAGGACAACAATAAACTACAACACTGGCTCTAAATAAGAATGAAAAATATTCCAGGTATGTTCGTTTATTTAATGGTTATTTCTTTCTATGTGCTAACGATGGACATATGGCTAGGGATTGTGAAGTTTTTGATAGGTACAATCATTATCTGCAAAACCCCAGAAGCAAATTTTCGGGATCATGAGACAGGTTCCACGATGATTTTGTCAGAAGAGAATACGTGCTAGATGGGCCAAATATTGAATGTTTCAAATTCCATAACTATGGCCATAGCGCTCGTGGTTGTAGATATCAGATGGAATTGCCTATGGACAACATTGAATGATTCAAGTGTCATAACTATAGGCACATGGCTCGAGATTACAGGAATAAGAAGGTCTGGAAAAGGAAACGGGTATAGGAAGACAAAGCAAATAACAAGGTTTTAGCAGTTATGCTTTCAGGATTTGTAAAAGCAAAAGGTCATGAGGAATTAACAATTTCTTCAGATAATGACTCAATTCAAGATGTCCCGTTAGGTGACTCACTATTTTGAACAAACTGGATTGTTGACTCCTTAATGTTTGTACAAGATGAGTCTATGCAGCAGTATATGGCACAAGTCTGTGATTGACAGGAAGGTAGTTTGAACAAGATGGTAGTTTCATTAAAGGTTCACGGGAGGCAAAACAGTTGAAGGATTATAGGTTACCAGGAACAAGACAAGATTAGTCTGCAAAGGATATGCACAAGTGGAAGGAATCTAATTTGACGAAACATTTGCACCAGTTTCCAGAATGGAAGCCATCCGAATGTTTCTCGCCTATGAATGTTCAAGAAAAATAAAAGTCTACCAAATGGATGTTAAGTCAGCATTTTTGAATGGAGAATTAGAAGAAGAAGTTTACATCGAACAACCTGAAGGTTTTCTACTATCAAAAAAATAAGACTATGTTTGCAGGTTAAAGAAGGCTTTGTATGGTCTCAAGCAGGCTCCTAGAGCATGGTATGCTCATCTTGACGAATATTTATGTCAACAAGGGTTCAAGAAAGGTAT